>JAJJWW010005163.1:30029-104899 GCA_023531295.1 Papaver armeniacum | reverse complement strand
TGGGATTGTAAATCCAAACCCAACTATTTTCTATGTAGTTGTATGTGTTCTGATCTTACTTTGTTTTATCATATTGAGTACTATCTTCTCTAATATTTGCTCGATATTTGATCTCCGATAGGTAAGATAAAAAGTAGTCACAAACATCTTCGTCTCATCGTTTGTGATTCCACAATATCTTGTTCCGCTACCATATGGTTAAGATCATTGTGAGGTGATTGATATTACTAAGCTATTATTTGGGAATATAAGTCTGGTGTATCAATTGGTTCATGTTCACCTTGATTTATCAAAAGACGGAACAAAACGCGTAGGTATTTCTATGGGAGACAGACTTATCTATTCAATAGACTTTTCGGTGTGAGACAGATTTGTTTATCAAGTCTTCGACTTTGGGTCTTAGAAACTCTTAGTTGTGGGTGAGTTCAGCTAAGAGAATCAAGTGAATCCGGTGTGGTTCTAGAGGCGTATGGAACGCAACTGTACCTTAATCAGTGTGAGATTAGTTAGGGATCAACTACATTCCAGTCTGAAGTTAACTTGTAGTAGGCTAGTGTCTGTAGCGGATTAATACAGTGTGGTGTTCAATATGGACTAGGTCCCGGGGTATTTATTCATTTGCGGTTTCCTCGTTAACAAAATTTTTGGTGTCTGTGTTATTTCTTTTCCGCATTATATTTTTTATATAATTGAAATATCACAGGTTGTGCTTAGTTCAATCAATTAGATAATCCAACCTTTGGTTGTTGATATAAATTGATTGACACTTGAACATTGGCCTTTGGTACCTTTCAAGTTGTTTCTCATAATAATCAGGCTCACAGATTCTATCTGTTTGATTTGTTGATTACATTCAGAAACAGAAATATAACTCTTGGATATATTTCCATTGATTGAGTTTGATTGTCTAGTTGATTCTCTTGGAATTATATTGGAGTTTGTTCATACAGATTGCATAAACAAAATATTGGGTGTGGTTTTTAGACCCCCGTTTTTTCAATTGGTATTAGAGCATGCAAACACCCTAAAACCTCATAAGTCTGTGTTTGTAGCAATCTGACTCTATGTACAATCGTGTTATATCTGACAACCCATCACCAGTTCAGGAACCTTCTGACTTGGTTCAAAGCCTTGTTTCTCCGGAGAAATCTCCCATGCCTTCTTCATTGTCTGAAACTGTATAACTGGGAATCTCGCCTAGATGAACAATTGGATGATCTTTCAGATGAAAGTGATTCAGATGAGGGACAAGATGTTGATGAGGAAGTCCCTCAATATATTAAGCTTTTTGACTGATAGGGTGTAGAATACATCCTATTTACTATCTATTGTTTATGTTTCTTTGCTATTTTTCTTGTAAATTATGTATTTTACGCTTGTTTTGAGTTTTATAGCTACTTTGGAGTCACACGGAGGAAAAGAAGAAGAAATCACCCAATTTGAGCAACAAGGGCAAAATTGTTATTTCATGGGCGAACACTATCTGGAGCCCAGCCAAGGTTAAGGGGCAACTCTTTTTGGAGGAGTACTAGTAGCAGTCCAGCTGAGGTTAAGGGGCTGTAATTGGTCAGCCCTTATCAAGAGTGGACGGGTGTCTATATCCTACCCTACTTTAACCCAACCCTAAAATCGAGAGATGTTTTCTCTCATTCATATCATTCTATCATTCGGTTCTACCTGAAATAAAGAAGAAAGAAAAGCAGCAGCCACTGCTATTAAATCAAGAACTGCAACTGAAATTGGAAGAATGGGTTCGAGAGATGGTTTTGGTCACTGCAACTGAAATTGGAAGAATGGGTTCGATTTTGTGGTGCTGTTGGTGGCCGGTGGTTGAAATCGAGAAGCAATGAAGAAATTGAAACCAAGAACAGATATGGGAAATAGAGATGAAGAAACAGACAGGGAGATGCAGTCGAGAATCGAGAGTGGATTAAGAACAACGATTAGTGTGATGAAGGAATTGAAGCTGCTGTTGATTAGATCGAGAAATTCAGAGAAATTGAGATGAGGATTAAACTCGGATTCGATTGTGAGAGATGAAATCAAGGGTTCTGTGGTGGTGTTCAAGAAATAAAATCAATAGGGATAGTAATTGTTGATGTCGTTCTCGGAAGAAATTGGAAAGGGATTTGATGGCAGAGAGTAAATCAGAGGATTTGTGGTCATGCTTTATCACCGGTGTGAATATGGAGTTGTTGAAAATGTGGTGGCGAGCTCATATAGGAGGTGCAGATGGATTTAGTAAGGGTCTGAGCTGAATTAAGAATCAACAGCTAGATGGGTTCTGAGCTGATGGTGGCTGCTCTTGATGTTGATAACAATGTGAAGTAGCCAAATGCTGCAATGATGCCAAGAACATACATGGAGGATTGTGATGGAGTTGGAAATGCAGGGGATAATGGGTGTGTCTCAGCTGGGAGCAGTAAGCCATAGGGGAAAGAAGCGGAGTTCTTCTTGGAGTCAGTGGTGAGAAGAAATCAAGACTAAGAAGGGTCTCAAGCAATCGTGGCCGATTTGTCATTGAGTTACGGGAAGAATGAAGCTCTATTACATGGAATGAGTGTGTTGCTTAGATGAATGCTAGGGTCTTAACAGTTGAAGACATAGATCGGCCGAATGTGGCACTGGAAATCCCAATAAACAGTAGAAACTCGTAGGTTTTACTCGTGACCGGCGAGTCAACTCGGCGATGACCGATCCAGACGACTCAACCCAGCCCAGTTAGACCAGTAAGCCAAATCAGAAGCTGACTAGAAGCTAACTCATCATCTGCCTTGACCCGATTGACTAACTGAAGATCGTATTGACTGTTATTTCTGACGGTATCATAACGGAATATTCCGTCAGCGGAAAAGAGGATTTCAGGTGGCCGGCGATGACTTTTTCGGCCGGATTCCGGCCATAATACCAGCTTGCCGGCGACCAAAATTACAGATTTTTGTGTTTGATTCTTCTCATGGGTGTGAAGACTTAGATTTGGAAATTGGATGAAAATTTGTGACGAATTCTCTAGAATCATCTAAACTCATGGGTTTGTGGAATTGGGTTCAAATTTGGAAAGAGAAGATGGAAGATTTGAGAAAGGCTTGGACTTGGAAATTGAATTGCTAAAGGAAAGGGGTTCTATTCCTTGGAAGATTTGGAGAATATTGAAGCCTATAAATAGAGAAGTTCTACACATCTTTTTACACACCTCTTTACACACACAACACTTGTGTTTTTGCTTGCTTTTCAATTCTTCTTTTAATTATTTGTGTGAACTTGAAAAATTCTCCCTTTACACTACAAGAAAAGTTACTTTTAGTGGCAAAATATTGTGTCACGAAAACCAATTTCTTCGTTGCAAAAAGAATTCAGCGGTACACAAAATTTTGTCACCTATAGCGAGTCGTTGAAAGTGTTTTGTGGCGTCCTTAAGAAATCGTCACCGAATTGTTTTAATTAGCGACATAAGTCTTTTTGCCACCAAAACTATCTTTTCGTGAGCAAATAAAATTGACACTGTTTACTAATTTTGTGATGAAGAATTTGGTCACTCTAGGTATTTTTGGCGAGGAAAATATTTTATCACTTAAAATAGTTTTAGCCGCGAAATTTGTTCGTCTCGAAATATACTTATAGTAAGGAAACTAATTCGTCACATAAAATAGTTTTAGCCGCAAATTTTGTTCGTCCCAAAATAAACATATAGTGAAGAAACAAATTAGTCACCTAAATAGTTTTAGCCGCGAAATTTGTTTATCTCAGAAAAAATAATAGTTTAGCAAAATAACCAACTTTCATCTCAAAATAAAAAATCAATAACAAAATTAAGTCGTTTCTAAAAGTACGTATAGTGACCGATTAAGATTGTCTCTGTATGGTCATTTCAATTACGAATATTGTCATCTCCAAAACATTTTTTCTAACGAAGTCATTCGTCTCTAATCATTATTAGAGACACAACACTGCCCTCACCATAAGGTCCATAACTATCTTCTCAACATGCCAAATTCGTCACCAATTTTTTTTAGTGACTAGCCTATATTATCACCGATCATTCCAAAAAGATATATTACACAGAATATAAATATATACAAATAAATATTTAAATAAACAATATTTGGAAAATAATTAGTCATTAGAATAAATTATTGAAACACTACCCAAACTGAAAAACAAGCTTGCTTTCATGCGCGGGATTTATATCATCTTGGGATTTACATCATCTTGAAATTGAATTCGTATAGCAAGCAATATGTGCTTCATATCATAAGAATCATCAATAGTTGAAGGGTCTTCGCTTATGCTTCAAAGCTACGAAGACATATTTCACCTTAGTGGGTGGTGTAGCTTCCCCTCCGGCTTTTCTCAAATGATCATTGATCTTATCCTATACGATTAATGTAAATATACTTAATATAAGCAAGGAGTGAAACTAGTGACCAAATACCGTCCTTTATGAATAGACTAGAAATGAAAATATCCCGATAATAAACTAATACTCGGGGAAAACCTTCAAGTAGGACCTGTAAACACTAAAGATTAGTCATACAAAACAGGTTAGTGGAGAGAAAACTCAAACCCCTTTAACCTTAATCAAATAAGCATTTGACAAACCAAAGAGTATATTAGGATTATATAGATGATGTTATTCCTTAGCAACATTAGCAGTAGATTTCAATACCGTTGGTAAAGCTCTTCTTCCTTCATAACATTGTGTATCTATACTTCGATGCTCAGACTTTACTTTACTTGTTCCCTTGTTGGAAGATGACTTCTAATCTATAAAAAATAAATTAATAAAAAATAAAAAAACTCTGAAATTTTTAGATTTCCTTAACAAACTAAGTAAACGAACCTTCATTTTCTTTACAAGAATCTCTTCCTCCGCATTTTACCATTTAAACGAAAGTGGGTTCTTGCTGGAGGGACCAAGGATTATACTGAGACAAAGTCTTTATCTTAAGGTGGGTTTAAGAAATTTACCTCATACTTGATTTCGGGATTGCTGGGAAGAATTCATAAGATGGAAATCGCTGGCAAATTCCTTTCCAAGATCAGTAGGACAAGTAGGGGGACTACTAGCAATCTAGAATAACACATAACAAAAAGCATCAAAATTAGATGGAAATCGAAATAACCAAAAAAACAAAACAAAACAGTAAAAAGCAAGCTGGCTAGCTATGACTTACAACTACAAGTGTGATTAATAGCAACAACATGGAAACAAAGAGAGGCTAGATACCTATTAATTAGAGAATTGGAGAACAAAGGGAGTCTTTTTTCATGAATCTCGGACAAACAACGAAGGATTAAAGCTAAAAAAATCAACCGAGGAAAAAAATCAAAATCGATTAGGGAGCTATTTTCTCCGTTAGAATTGTAGGTGGTATACCAAATATTTGACCCCGAGTTGTAAAGATGTTGTGATTCTTAAATATTTTGAAATTCTACAAGAAAAACATACGAAGTCTCTTGACCGAACATCTGTGCTATGCATCTTAGTCACAAGGTTAGCAATACCTTCCCAATGACATGTCCACCGCTTTGTGTCCTTGGACAATAGTTCCATCTACACCCGTAACCGATGGCTTTCTCCGTATCTTTTACACTTCCAATCTGTTATTCTAAGCGAGAAAATACTGATTGCGAAGAGTTTATCCAAGTACCTGTTTCTCTCCCAAGGAAAGATCAATTTCAGTTCTCAGAAATGTACTTCAAACACTACAAACAGGAAAATGTTATAAAACTCACTTGGTGAACAACCCGACCCCTTGCTTTGTGAGCTTTATCTACAATCCCCTTTGGGAATTCACCCCCAATAAACTTGAAGTAATCCAACTTTTTCATCAATTCCAAATGGTTTGTCAGTTAAGGTTCTTGGCTTTCTTATCAGTTCCCTAACGTAATCCGGACACTCCTATCACAAGTAAACAGAAGAAGACGATCAATAACATCCTAATGAAAAAACTAAATACAAAATTAAATACCATTACTATGAGAAAGTATTATGTAATTCCCAAAATGTGATTGGATTGAATTTTGTTCAAAATATACCACTTACTATGAGTTTTGAGGTTTTTCCGATTCGTTGAATTTAAGACAATGATCGGATTCTTATGGAATCGAACCATTCTTAGAAATCCGCATCCTAATTAGAAATCAAAACCCCGATTAGACATTAAAAAATCGATAGAAAATGAGACAAAGGATAGAAATCAAAACCCTAATTAGACATTAAAAACCTAACGAGGAAATCGACGAAGATGAGACAAAAGATAGAAATCAAAACCTAATTAGAGATCAATACTGAGATAAAAACTAAAGATCTGACAAAATTTGTAGAAAAATTACCATTGACTTATTAACTTGAACACGTTAAAGCATAGCGGTGCATCATCTGTAGATTTAGGATTTGCTATTGGTATTGCTCTACTGAAACTCTCCCTCTTCTTCTCTCTCTTCTTCCGCTTTGAGTAATTGAAGGAGTTGGGATTGCATCGAATCGAGGGCGTTAAGAACGAGGTGTTGCGATTAAAATGACGTGTTTTATGAATTTCGCTCTCTCCTTCTTCTCTGGGAATTACCAGGGGATGAGTTATGTTCGCGATTGGGCTTGAAGTTGGTCGATTGGTGAAGACTAGGGGTGAGCATTTGGCTCGTAATCCGCGGATTTAACCGGGACCAACCGTTCATTTGCGGATGGATGCTCGGACCGTTCGTTAATGGGTTGGATGCGGATGGAATTTTTGAAATCCAACGGATAACGGATCGGGCCCGGATGCAACCTTAAAAATCCGTTGGACATCCATATCCGTTAAATTAAGGGCATTTATATAGTTCTAGAAAATACTATGGATCATTTAGGAATTTTTAAGATGTTTGCTTGGGGTGTTGTACATGACATTTTTATATTTGTATACATATATAGGATATGTAGGTTTTATAAGCATTCATTTGTGTTAGCTTTATTTTCTTTCCTATAAATTTTAACTAAAACAAATCCATTGGATTATCCGCATCCAATCCGTCCATCTGTGCATCCATTGGATGCAAATCCGTTGGATATGGATTGGATGCGGATGCCAAATTTAAAATCCGTAGTGCAATGGATTGGATGCGGATGAGGCGAAAACCGGTCCATACCGGCCCATGCTCACCCCTAGTGAAGACGGACCTTCAATTTGCTGGGCGGGAGAAGAATCGGATGAGATTTAGAGAGAGACGGTGGTGATATTTCGGGAGTGATGGAAGGAGAGCCGGAGAAAGACAAAGATATGCAAGACGAGTGAGAGGAAAAGTAAAGTGAGAGAAGCAAAAAAAAAAAGTTTTGATAAAAGTTACCGACGGCGATCTCCGTGTGTGGTCATACGGACTATGAAATTTATTTAGCGGTGGATATTTGTCTTGAGCGTATCCAATGAACTAACGTATCTCAAAGTGAATGAATTTTTCATGGAATCGATAGATAAATTTTAAAAATTTGTCCGATAAGAATGAACACAGTGAACCTTTATCGCCTTTCTACCAATGAATTCGACATATGTATATTTATGAGAATGAACACAATGAACTTTTACGATTTTCTACACAATGAATCCAGCATATGTATATGAATGAGAATGAACATAAAATTATACCCGAAAATAATTTATGAAGTTGTAAGACCGAGAATTAATTCGAAGAATGAATATTAATCAAAATAATGATAAAGAATCCGACAAATGAAGACAAGTCTAAATAATGAAACACAAAATTGGTTAAGAAGACCAAAATCAAAATTTCCTGGGTGAAAAGGACAGTCAGATTTAGATACTGTTTAAATGGACAAAAATTTAAAAATAGGCAGGATGTAACCAGTTTCATCCTGTCCATTTTCAAATATTTTTTCTTATTTTTATTTTACACACGATGCATCCAGTTTCATCCTTGTTATTTTTTAAGTTTAAGCCAGGATGAATCCAGTTTCATCCTTGCTTTTTTTTTTTTGTCCATTTCACCCATAAAATTTTTTACTCGTCCATTTGAACCGTGTTTTAAATTTTTTTGGACAAATGACCCATTTTCCGATAATGAAAAGGAATCCAATAATCAAGTATCTATCCTTTCGGATCGAGATAACACTAGATGATAAAAAAAAAAATGAATAATAAGAAATTGAGTTCGATAATTATATATGGGCAAAATAATGAACTCGTCATCGATGGAAACGACTTAGCTTGAGATTTAAAGAAAGCCTTAGCATGCATCCACGTATAAGGGGGACCTTCTGCGGCTCTATAGTTCATCTCTTATTCTCGGAGTAGTAGTTGTGTATAGGTCGAGTCCTTTGGTACTTGCTTTTTTTCTTTTCAACATAGGGTGGGGATTAAAGACTCCTCTAGGGATCGAGAAGGACAAGAAAAATTTTCTTTATAATTACACATGTTCTTTAAGGAACAACTTAACTCGATTGAATCTAAAGTATAAAGCTCTCTAAATTTATTTTAGTGTATATGAATTAGAATAATTAACCTTCGAATAATACTAATCTAGTTGAGCTTAAAGAAAGACTTGATAAACAAGCTATACGCCAAATATACAGTCTAAAAGCGTCAATTCATTGAGCTTAATTATTCAATCCACAAAAATGGTAGGACTAAGTGTCCTTAGGGATTCACCATTAACTTGGGATGCCTATGAGTAGGTTAGTATATATTCTTGTAGGGAAAATTTGTATATTCGGGACAATTGTACTGAATTTTCCGTCAACATTAGTAGACCACACTTACCTGACAAACTCAATCCAATTAAACAAATTTACTCCATTTCATTAAAATTGCTATATAATGCTCAATATAACTGATTAGACAGTTGATTCCATCTGATTCATTTCAATCGTTTCTATCTATAAATTATTCCATCGTCCCAACCAGACTTGACCTATTTTAATTTCCGGATTCTTTGTGTTGCAAGGAATTTTTTTTTCTTGTATTTATGTTGGTTTCTTTTCATTTTTTTTCCCGCATATGATGTAAACAAATGATGACTTGTATTTTTTCCTTTATGATTTTTGTTAATAAGTTATAGTTAGATATTATGTTTTACGTGATAAAATATATTGTTACCAAAAAATTATTCTTTAACAACTGTTTTTTTTCTTTTGTCACCATAAAGAATTCTTTGTGACGATATTTTAGTAATCACTGAAATCATAAACTGCGGTGAAATTATAGAGTCACTAAAAATGACTAAAGCGACAAAATTTACTTCGTTGCATATGATTTTTCTTGTGACGATTAGACGTTGTTACTATATAAATATTAGCAACAAAAAAAGATGATGGTCACCAAAATTAAATATAGCGTCAACTAGAATCTCTTGCTCCTCGTGGGAACGAACTTGACTTCCATTATATTATTTTTAATTGAGTGGAAATAAGATATTAATTTGATTGCACCTACGACACGCATCATTGACCATCTCATAAAGAAAAGAAGTCAACATCTTGCTTGGTTGAGTTTCTGACCCCTCTCTGTCTAGAAAATAGGAAAATGAGAAAACTCTTTAAGGGATACGATTGTGGTTATAATCTTTTACAATCTCTCCTTAAAGATCGTGAAGAAGATGTGCGTTCAAAAAAATATGAATGTGATATTCTTCGTCGAAATCTCTTTGTTTTGAAAGAAAGGCTTGCAGAAACTGAAGCAAGATATGACTCTCAACAAATCAATGACAGAGAAAACGAGTTTTTCACTAGAGAAAAATAATTGAAAGCTGATCTAACTGTTGTTGTTAATAAGGTCAATTCACTGGAAGAGAATCTGAAAAGATTCAATGCTAGCACTACGAAATTGTCCACTATGCTGGGAGCGTGTAAAGAATATCGTGATACACATGGTCTGGGCTATAAAGGAATAGACGCTCCAAGTGCTATTAAGATCAATTTTTTATGTGCTAATGACAATTTCCAAGGTGAAAATTTCACTGGTATCAAAAGTGAAAAACTACCTTCAGCAACAGATGCTTCTAAAAACAAAGATTATCAACCTTCAAAGACAGCTCACATGAGAAAAGTCAAAAACATTCCATTCAATTGTTATTATTGGGGTAACAATGTCCACCTTGAAAGGAGATGTCGTTTTCGATTGCGGAATGAAAAAATTCATAACATTCTTGTTTGGATGTCTAAAGAAGTGATCAAACCTGCTTCTCATTGTGCTGATGTCAAAAGTCCAATTTACAATCAA
This sequence comes from Papaver armeniacum, assembly GCA_023531295.1. Lineage (NCBI taxonomy): Eukaryota > Viridiplantae > Streptophyta > Magnoliopsida > Ranunculales > Papaveraceae > Papaver > Papaver armeniacum. The sequence continues at coordinate 94,688 of JAJJWW010005163.1, read as the reverse complement.
GAGAAGTTCTGTGATGGGCCAATTCTTGGTTGCAAACATAACACAAATTCTGTTTATAATCGTAAAGGGAAGAATGTTATATGGACGACTGGCTTTCTAGATAACTCTGTGAAGAGAACAAGTCATCGGAGAAAGAAAAAAACTTCAAATTCCTCATCTCTCACTGAAGAAAGTCTTAAATCTAAGTGTTTGTCCCCGATTACATTCATATCAATAATCGTGTCTCGGAGCTCAAGACTAGTATCAATAGATTCAAGCGGAGTATCAATAAGGTGAGAAAAGCAGCTGCATCATGTAATTCTTGTCCTTCTCTTGAGAAATCTTGTGACATTTCTGTTTTCAGTTAAGAAAGAAAAAGAGGAAAAGTCAATACCCTTGATGAGCTATATGCTCTTCAAACCAAAAAATTGACTACCTTCTTATGTGTGTCCTCTCTGAGACCGTGTGAGGATGCACATAATTCAAAAGAAGTTAGTTTCTTCTTGACAAGTGGTCTGTGTTGTATTTTTTTTTTTTTGGTTTAATAATAATATGGTCATCTCACTGTTGAGTCGTGCTCCGGTTGATTATTACACTTTGTAATATAAGTGATCATTATCTCTTGAGAAAATTTCTTTCTGTTATTTTCTTTGAAAAACTTCATTTTTGTTCTTCCCTAATGACAGTTGATTTGTTGTCTTGTAACAATTATCTTGTGCTCTTATTGAGCTAAGGTTTTCTGTCATTTATTTCTAAATTGTTTTTGATTGTTATCAAAACCTTCTTCTAAAAATAGGCTTCATTGACCTCTTGGTTTTGAACTTGGTTCATAACAACGAGCATTCGTGCACCCGACCCATTACCGAACGTAAATGAGTAACCCTAGGATTTCCCTATGAAAATATCATATATATATATATATATATATATATATATTATGAACTTCTTCCTCTGATATATACTCATTCTGTAACATCAAAGATTTCTACTGTGAGAATATGGTGTGCACAATGGATGGATGCAAAACGGAGAAAATGTTGAAGGAGGCAGTGTTATTGAGTTTCACGAAAAACCTCTCTCCATAACCTAGTTTCATGAAGTCGATCATGAAAACGATCTTCCAGTTCAGATTTCATCTCAATTGGTTGGAAATCTTCTCAGAGATTTTAAGCTTGTTCATGATCAACTTTAAATTGCAACAAAGAATCTCGTTTTCTGAAATCTGAACTGAAGAAGGCAACTGATGAACTTGCTCGTGTTTGTTCCATGGTTGCTGATTATGTCTAATAGATTTATTTTTGTCTAGGAAACTTCTTATGAGAATTTATTCTTGTCTTTTAAGAAGGATAACTAGGGTTTGGAATAACAATTATTGTGAGTACACATAGCTATTGCCAACGATTTTCATCTTGCAATGTTTTTAGATTTATTTATTTAAATTCTAAAGTTTGTTTGGAAGATGATTTTGCAGTATTAATCTTTATGGTTTTTATATATTTCAAAAAAAAATATATGATATGTGTGTTTACGTCCGTGAACTATGATTGTCTCATATATGTCAAAAGTTAAGTCTATTATATGTCTCTATGCAAATATTGATGGAAAATAGAATGAACTTTTGATGTCAAAGATTAAGTCTATGGTATCATTATGCAAATATTGATGAAAATAGAATGAATCTTTGAATATTCCGCAGTATTGATCTTTCATCTTTCCCTAATCCACTTCTATGTGAAAGTATTGTACAACTCCGTAAGTTCTCTTGTGTTGAGCATTTTCGATTAAATTAATCATGGGTTCTCTTGTGGTTAATCTAATTGATTTTTCTAGATACAAATTCATGTCTCATGTGATTTGTTAATGTCCAAAGAAATCCTTCTTTTCTTGTAAAAGTAAGGTCGCTCTTGTTGTTCTTTGGGGAATGATATTTTATGGGGGAGAGTTCTTAATTGAACTTGTGCTTGATTTCCAAATCATTTTGGGGAGTGCGGTTGTGGAATATTGTAGGATTTATCTTGTGATACAGGAGTATCGTAGCAATATATAGGCGTGTAGGCCTAGTAGAGCCATGTGACGGCTAGAAAGTGTCTAGAAGATACTAGAAGAAGTTGTTGGGTTGAAAACTTAGTCGACAAGTTATTTGATCAGCAAGTTTGAGGTTTCCTAACTTAATTAGGATTCCTAGTTTAAAGGAGTTTTAAAAACTCATAGTTTTATTTGTTTTGGGAAGGATTAAAACTCTTATAAAGAGGAGAAGTCTAGGCTAGAAAGGAAGGAGGAAAAACGAGAGAGAGAGAGAGAGCAGCCATTCTTATGGATTGTAATAGAGTTTTTCTTTCAAAGCAATAAAGAAGAAGAAGTTAGCAGAATCAATTGTATTCTTTTCTTTATGTTCTTATTCTCACAATATTTCTTCACATCAGTACTGACTCTATGTATCACTGATCGATTACGTATCAAGTGGTATCAGAGCCATGTTCTGACTCTTAGGGTTAGTTGTGGTGCATGGTCTTAACACGAAAACAGTATATACGATCAGGAGAAGCTACTGTCATTCTACCAGACACAAGGAAACCTAGAGGAAGTACTAAAGCCAAGATGGGAAGTGGAGATGACAAGAATCTTAAACCAACAAACGAAGATAAATTAGCAAAGTTTGAACTTCAGATACAAACTTTATCAGATACCTTAGCGGAGTTCATGAAAGAAAGTACTCGTAAAACCATGCATGGAAAATGGAGTACAAAGGAAGATGAAAAAGAAATCTCATCAGAAGAAGAAGTAATAAACAAAACTCCATATGGAGGTCTGAAAATTGAATTCAAGCTTGAGATCTCTGATTACGATGGAGTCATGGAAGATAAAAAACTTGATGGTTGGTTAGACAAGTTGGAAACATATTTCACAATTGTTTATAGGTGAAAATCGTTTCTGTCGATTTTGGTAAGTTCGGTAGGTGAGTGAGAAACTGGTTCAAACCCTAAACAAATGTGATGCACGTGAGCACTTTATAGATTCGAGAGATCAATCCGTACAAGTCCGGCCTAAACCAAGAAATGGCCGTTCCAGACTTGCTTCGGTCACAAAGTGGAGGAGAAGGGTTGATTTGGGGAGGGAAGCAAACAAAGGTGTTGAGACCAAAATAGTTTTGGGAGAGTAGTATCTCGACTTGTATCAGAAAGTGAAAGCTTAGGAAGCTTGCAAGAGATGAAAGCTTTTTGGAGAGCTTGCAAAGTTGCCTTTTCTGAGAGTGTAGTATTTTTCTCCTGACCGAGACTTGTTGTCTGGTGGAAATAGGTAAGACCTATTTATACAAGTCGAGATTGAAACGTACCACGGTCTCATGAAGGAAGAGAGTAAAGGGTGAAATAATGGGAGGAGGTGGTAACCGCATGGTGTTTAATGGGTGAAAAAGTTTTCACCATTATTTCCTCATTTATTTGACCGCTTTATTCCTTTTCACGCTTTCTTAATGTGAGCGTAGTGTACGCCGTAAGTCGTGACCGCCAAACCAAAACCCCGGGAAAGCATCCCCCAGTTTGTGTTGATATCTCGTTGGTTGCACCTTAAGTGCAAGTGGCGCTGCTAGTGGCGCGTGTGGCATGTGCCATTGGCATGTGCGGAATGCCTTGGTGGTAGGTTGTATGTTGAGTGTAAGTGGCAATGCCAGAGCTGCTAGTGGCGTGTGTGGCATGTGCCAATGGCATGTGCGGAATGCCTTGGTGGTAGGTTGCACGGTTTGCAAGTTAGGCTACCAACGTGTGTGTTTGGCATGTGCCAATGGCATGTGCGGAATGCCTTGGTGGTAGGTTGCACGGTTTGCAAGTTAGGCTACCAGCGTGTGTGTTTGGCATGTGCCAATGGCATGCGTGGCCATTAGGGCCGTGGCCTTGGTAGGAAAAGCTACCAGCGAGCATGTTGGCATGTGCCAATGGCATGCGTGGCCATTAGGTGGCCTTGGAAAAGCTACCGGCGAGCATGTTGGCATGTGCCAATGGCATGCGTGGCCATTAGGGCCGTGGCCTTGGTAGGAAAAGCTACCAAATGAGCATGTTGGCATGTGCCAATGGCATGCGTGGCCGACTTGGCTTAGGTTGCATGGTTTGCAAACCTAGGGCGCTATATTTGTCATGTGACAATGGCATAGCGGCTTGGAAATATGGCTTGTGGTGCGTGTTGGCATGTGTCAATGGCACGTACGGCCATGTTGACCTAGTTGCACGTTTTGCAAGCCTAGGGCGCTATATTTGGCATGCGCCAATGGCATAGCGTCTTGGAAATATGGCTTGTGGTACGCGTTGGCATGTGCCAATGGCACGTACGGCCATGTTGACCTAGTTGCACGTTTTGCAAGCCTAGGGCGCTATATTTGGCATGTGCCAATGGCATAGCAGCTTGGAAATATGGCTTGTGGTTTGGCATGTGCCAATGGCACGTGATGTTGACCTAGTTGCACGTTTTAAGCCTTGGCTTCTTTGGCATGTGCCAATGGCATAGCGCCTTAGTTTGGCATGGTTGCCAATGAGTGTGATATGTAGTTTGGTTTTGGCGTTGCTGCCATGGTGCGCAGTGTGCGGCTTGGTTTTGGCGTTGTTGCAGTGGCGCGCAGGGTGCGGCTTGGTTTGGCATTGTTGCCATGGAGCGCAGTGTGCGGCTTGGTTTGGCATTGTTGCCATGGTGCGCAGTGTGCGGCTTGGTTTGGCATGGTTGCCGTGGTGCGCAGTGTGCGGCTTGGTTTGGCATGGTTGTCGTGGTGCGCAGTGTGCGACTTGGTTTGGCATGGTTGCCGTGGTGCGCAGTATGTGGCTTGGTTTGGCATGGTTGCCGTGGTGCGCAGTGTGCGGCTTGGTTTGGCATTGTTTCCATGGTGCGCAGTGTGCGGCTTGGTTTGGCATGGTTGCCGTGGTGCGTGGTGTGTGGCTTGGTTTGGCATTGTTGCCATGGTGCGCAAATGTGCGGCTTGGTTTGGAATGGTTGCCGTGGTGCGCAGTGTGCGACTTAGTTTGGCATTGTTGACATGGTGCGCAGTGTGCGGCTTAGTTTTGGAATTAGGGTTCTGTGTCGAAAACCCTAATCTGGTATTTTGAAGAAAAAAATACCCCTATTAATTATTTACACCTGAGTTAAATGCTCTTAGTTAATGTGTTGCGGGTAACACTAGGTCATGGGGTTTTACGATTTTACCCCTTGTTTAAAAACCACCATCAACATTAAGTCCCCTGCTTAGCTCGGAACAGGGGCTTTGTTGCGAGGTAAGCATAAGATGGTGACAGACTATCAACAGCAAACCGTAAAGAGAATTGAGGGGCTTGTCTGACCTTTTATAAATAGGATTTGGAATCCTTGCCTCTGGGGTGTTTTGAGTTTTGCACAAGTTGGCGTGAGTTGGGAAACGGCTAGGCCGGCACAAGGTGTGGTGGGGCCTGGTGCGTGACTTGCGGCCATTGGGAAGTTGGCGCAATGTGGGACCTAGGGGAAGTTGGGCATGAGTTGGGAAACTGAGTGTGCTAGCTGGTGGGACCGGCGCAAGGTGTGGAAGCTATGCGTGCTTGCAGGCATGACTTGGGCGGCCATTGGGAAGTTGGCGCAATTGGTGGGACCGGTGCAACTTGGGCGACGTTGGGAAGTTGGGCATGAGTTGGGAAACTGAGCGTGCTAGCTGGCGGGACCGGCGCACGGTGGGGAAGCTGATTGCGCTTAGTCAAGCGAGACCGGTGTAAACAAGGAGGGAGTAGGTGTTTCTATAGATAGCAAAGTTTCCTTGTTTTGCCTTCCTTCACGCGTGCGGCTTCGATCAGGGCATTGTCCATGCTAAAATCTGGAAGCGTTATGTCCCTCATTGCTTCCTTTCCTTTTTTTTGGTTCTCGTATTCATACCCAACGTAATTGCATCATCTCCCTCGTTTGAGAAAGGTTCTTCTTGTTGAGTTTCTCTCTTTGTCATGTCGCACAGAGACGAACCATCTTCTAACCAGCCAGGTCCTCCAGGTGAAGGCCGCGTCTGACTCTGGCAGGAGCATCCCAACAAAGGTTATTCGGGTTAAGAAAATCATACCGGTATGTTTTCTTCTTCTTTGGTGGACCGACGTACGCTTTACCGCTTGTTTGATGAATGGAAAATTTTCCTTTTATGCAGAGATATCCTGTTGGAGCATGCATTAGTGTTATCGACGAGGATGACCTAGTCGTTCCCCTCCCTTCAAATCCAACCTTGTTGACTCAGCTGCCCGACTCGGAGAACTCTGATTTAGGGATCTCTTGTCATGAATACCCCTATGCAGGTTCATCGTTTGGGACTCGTATGAGGTGTCTCTCCTCCAATTATCGGAATGTTAGCGGTTTCCTGGTGCGGAAAGAATTCGTGGTCCTTTATACGAGGATATGGAAGACATGCGGCCATATCGCTACCAGGAGCGCAGTGAAGTGATGTTCGTCCGCCTTGGTTTCCGTAGTGAACTGTCTTTTGCCAATGATTGCTGAGATGGAGAATACGTCCATCCGTGCCGCTGCAGAGTTAGCCATTCAAAGGTGGGAGAACATGGTGTCCACCTGCGAATCCTTGGAGTTTAATATCAGCTGGTTGCGGCATCGTCTCAATATTGTAAAAGTCGACAGAGCTGGTATTCTTGCCGGTGTGATTCCCGCCACGTAAAACCATCTTTGGAAGAGGAGAAAGCTTTGGCCTTGGAGTCTCAGAGGATTGAAGATTTAACTCGCGACTTGAAGAGTAGGAATTTTTGATGTAGCATGTTGCAGGGAAGTGATTAGGTGTAGTATTCCTTAAGCCACTTTCCGTTGATGACTGTCTCTAGCTTTCCCCATCTTCTTTGATAATCATGAAGACATGTTCTGGATAGTGCAGGCTCGGGATCCTCCGCGGCCTCGTAAAGTGTTGAAGGGGTCTTCTAGACAGAGAGATGCTGATATTCTTGCACTGCACCCTTGAAGAGTAGAGGACCTTGTTGTGGGTAAGGATTTTTAGTAGACTGTGTCTTCGGAGCTTTGACAAAGGAAGGGATCCCATGTATATCTTCCGTCCTCAAGTATGGTTTACGTGTTTCCATCTTTGTAGTAATTGCTGTTGCGGTGAAGCTCTGGCTGGTATCAACGAATGGGGGGCAACAGTTCTTGGTAGGAGATGTAATCAGGAGAAACTACATTGTTGTGGTAACAAAGTAGGTTGAATGATGTTCTATGGGCTTCCGTGGAAGTAAAGGGATTGGCTGGATGCGTAAGCGAGCAAACTGTCCATGATCACGAGTTTTGGCGAGATGGATTAAAAGGTGTCCATGACTACGAAGATTGGCTGGCTGCGACTATGTTCCTTGATATGAGGAGTGTGGCGTTGAAGCGAACGTTGAAGCGAAGCCGCTGCTGGAGAATGTGGATGTGTAGCTACTTCTGGAGAGAACGTTGATGCAGAGCTACTTCTGGAGAGAACGTTGAAATGACATCTTGCAACTCTCAGAGCCTTGACGGCTACCATTTTGAAGTCGGAGGATGCGTCACGTTCACAAAACTCAACATCCCTCAAGAGAACGAGGTTAGAGTCCCCGATTACATCTATCGATCGTGCTTTCTAGAGAGATTGGGGTTTGGGAACGGCTTTCCCAGGCCGGAAACGCCCGCTTTCCTAATGCAAAGGCGGTTGAGGGGTGCAAATATTTCTTGACGCTACGCCTTGGAGAAATATAGAATCTCACATAATCTGTTTCATCATAGACCGTACGACTTTGTGGTCGAAGTTTCCATTGTGCGGAAGAAGTGTCTCCGTGAACTCAGGAGAGTCGTTGATTTCCCTTGCTTTCGATTTTGGAGAAGTCTTTCCTGATCTTCCCGTGTGACGAAATTGGATTGCTTATCCCCTTCTACTGGGCGTTCAAGAGCAACGCGAGCCTCTTCATCTATAAACGCGCGTCCTGCTGAAGTATTTTTGTCTTTTCATCAAAATCAACAGTGCTAAAAGGAGGTCGGCTTCTTCCGGATCTTCCAGTATCTTGCCCTGATTGTGGAGTAGCGTCTCTGGTGACGGTTGGAGCTTCCATGCTTGATGAACAGTTGGGGTGGCGGAAGTGGCTCTGGTTCTGGTGATCGTAAGTGTATCGTGCAGAGATGACACGGTTTTGATCACGAAGTGCTGGAGCCATGGCGCTGTTTCGAAGGGCGAGGATGGTGCTGGAAGGATGCAAACTGTTATCACAAAGTGTGGCATGCGGCGGCATGCGCGTGCGGCATGTGTGCCTGGCATGTGCATCTCGTAAGCGCGTCCGCAAGCGCGTTTACGGCATGCGCGTCGGCGCAAGCGCATCGAGTAAGCGCATCTGGGAACGCATCCGGTAGGCGCTGGATCATCTTGGAATGGGCGCGGCGTGGGACTTGGCGTGGGCGCTGGTTAGGCATGGACGCTGGCTTGGATTTCGGTATGGTGTGGACCATTGGCTTCTTCCCATACGTAGCTCAAACAGGAAATCCTTTCCTTATTCAAATTCCAAAAGGTGTTATGCTTATGAAATGGGTTGGCTCCCCTTTTTACCTCGTAGCTTTGTTATCACGTCATGGTGTTAGCGGTAGCGTGGTAGTGATAAAGTGGGCAAGCATATTCCATTTATGTACTCCAGCATTTCTTTGTCAATTTGTTTTATTGTTTTCTTGTGCTGGTGTAAACCGTAGCCATAGGTATACCTTTCATAAACTTGTGGAAATACTTCATCATAAATAATTCTTCAAATGTCACTGCAGTAACGTCTGCTAATAGTGACAGGTAATTATTACTGTGCAAAGTAGGTATGTACGGGTAGGTGAAAAAAAAATTTCTTTTGAAAGGCAAACAAAGCGCCTGGTTTATGGTTTTTGTCTTCCTGGATTTCTTGGGTTGATAGATAAATGTTACCTTGATAGTTTGGGTTATTCTTTTTGGATTGAATTGTTTAGGAGTTGATTGTTTTAGTTATGATTGAAAGTGACGCAAACATCCCAAGAAAACCATGGAACCGTATGTTGGTAGATGATATGGTATGAAACATAACATGGCTATCGGTTTTATCATAACTTGAAAAAAGCAAACCACGTATTTTTTGTCTAGATAAGACTTACTCGGTTTCTCAGAAGAGTCATGGGAAGTCCCCAATCTTCCGAATCGTTGCTTGAGTTGTCGGATAATCGTGCCATTAATCCTCGGGGCGGATCGTTTTGCTTCTAGCTCATGAGAAGTCCCCGCCGCCCCTTGTCATGTCATGACTTATAATCGAGCCGTCGAGTAACTGAGTCGGAGTGGATTGCCTTCCTCTACCATCTTGACGTCTGGTTCGAAGAATGAGATCGCTGGTTGAAAGTTGACAGTTGACATCGAACCTCCAATTGCCAATTGTTTATAGGTGAAAATCGTTTCTGTCGATTTTGGTAAGTTCGGTAGGTGAGTGAGAAACTGGTTCAAACCCTAAACAAATGTGCTGCACGTGAGCACTTTATAGATTCGAGAGATCAATCTGTAAAGTCCTACCTAAACCAAGAAATGGCCGTTCCCAGGACTTGCTTCGGTCACAAAGTGGAGGAGAAGGGTTGATTTGGGGAGGGAAGCAAACAAAGGTGTTGAGACCAAAATAGTTTTGGGAGAGTAGTATCTCGACTTGTATCAGAAAGTGAAAGCTTAGGAAGCTTGCAAGAGATGAAAGCTTTTGGAGAGCTTGCAAAGTTGCCTTTTCCGAGAGTGTAGTATTTTTCTCCGACCGAGACTTGTTGTCCGGTGGAAATAGGTAAGACCTATTTATACAAGTCGAGATTGAAACGTACCACTGGTCTCATGAAGGAAGAGAGTAAAGGGTGAAATAATGGGAGGAGGTGGTAACCGCATGGTGTTTAATGGGTGAAAACGTTTTCACCATTATTTCCTCATTTATTTGACCGCTTTATTCCTTTTCACGCTTTCTTAATGTGAGCGTAGTGTACGCCGTAAGCAGTGACCGCCAAATCAAAACCCTGGAAAGCATCCCCGTTTGTGTTGATATCTCGTTGGTTGCACCTTAAGTGCAAGTGGCGCTGCTAGTGGCGCGTGTGGCATGTGCCATTGGCATGTGCGGAATGCCTTGGTGGTAGGTTGTATGTTGAGTGTAAGTGGCAATGCCGAGCTGCTAGTGGCGTGTGTGGCATGTGCCAATGGCATGTGCAGAATGCCTTGGTGGTAGGTTGCACGGTTTGCAAGTTAGGCTACCGAGCGTGTGTGTTTGGTGGTAGGTTGCATGTGCGAATGCCTTGGTGGTAGGTTGGCACGGTTTGCAAGTTAGGCTACCAGCGTGTGTGTTGCCAATGGCATGTGCCAATGGCATGCGTGGCCATTAGGGCATGCGTGGCCTTGGTAGGAAAAACCTACCAGCGAGCATGTTGGCATGTGCCAATGGCATGCGTGGCCGACTTGGCTTAGGTTGCATGGTTTGCAAGCCTAGGGCGCTATATTTGGCATGTTCCAATGGCATAGCGGCTTGGAAATATGGCTTGTGGTGCGTGTTGGCATGTGTCAATGGCACGTACGGCCATGTTGACCTAGTTGCACGTTTTGCAAGCCTAGGGCGCTATATTTAGCATGCGCCAATGGCATAGCGTCTTGGAAATATGGCTTGTGGTACGCGTTGGCATGTGCCAATGGCACGTACGGCCATGTTGACCTAGTTGCACGTTTTGCAAGCCTAGGGCGCTATATTTGGCATGTGCCAATGGCATAGCGGCTTGGATATATGGCTTGTGGTACGCGTTGGCATGTGCCAATGGCACGTACGGCCATGTTGACCTAGTTGCACGTTTTGCAAGCCTAGGGCGCTATCTTTGGCATGTGCCAATGGCATAGCGGCTTAGTTTGGCATGGTTTCCAATGAGTGTGATATGTAGTTTGGTTTTGGCGTTGCTGCCATGGTGCGCAATGTGCGGCTTGGTTTTGGCGTTGTTGCGGTGGCGCGCAGGGTGCGGCTTGGTTTGGCATTGTTGCCATGGCGCGCAGTGTGCGGCTTGGTTTGGCATTGTTGCCATGGCGCGCAGTGTGCGGCTTGGTTTGGCATGGTTGCCGTGGTGCGTAGTGTGCGGCTTGGTTTGGCATGGTTGCCGTGGTGCGCAGTGTGCGGCTTGGTTTGGCATGGTTGTCGTGGTGCGCAATGTGCGGCTTGGTTTGGCATGGTTGCCGTGGTGCGCAGTGTGCGGCTTGGTTTGGCATTGTTGCCATGGTGCGCAGTGTGCGGCTTGGTTTGGCATGGTTTCCATGGTGCGCAGTGTGCGGCTTGGTTTGGCATTGTTGCCATGGTGCGCAGTGTGCGGCTTGGTTTGGCATGGTTGCCGTGGTGCGCAGTGTGCGACTTAGTTTGGCATTGTTGCCATGGTGCGCAGTGTGCGGCTTAGTTTTGGAATTAGGGTTCTGTGTCGAAAACCCTAATCTGGTATTTTTGAAAAAAAAATACCCCTATTAATTATTTACACCTGAGTTAAATGCTCTTAGTTAATGTGTTGCGGGTAACACTAGGTCATGGGGTTTTACGATTTTACCCCTTGTTTAAAAACCACCATCAACAACAGTACACCAACTTGTTGAGTCACAAAAGATCAGTTTTGCAAGTTTGAAGTTGTCAAACCACGCGTCAACATGGTGCAAAGCGTACAAAAAGAGGTACGATACAGAACACATGACTTGGAAAATATTTAAGTATCTCATGTGAAAACACTTTTATCTAGTGAGTTATTTGGATGAAAGATGGTATAAGTGGCAGCACCTTCGACAACGATACCAACAAAGTGTCCAGGATTACACTACAGAATTCTACAATCAAGCTTCGGCTTTAGATGTGGATATTACCAGTGATGAGACTTTCTGGAATACAATGGTGGACTCGTAGATTATATGCCGAGGGAGTTGAAACTTTTAATTGTACTAGACATTGAAGATGCAATAAACAAAGTTGTAGCCATTGAACAGAAGGTTAAAGGTACTACAGGTTCAGACAACAAGAGAGTTGTTATGAAGGGGGAAGACATGACCCAAACAAAGATTGAGATGAGTAAGAACAAATCTCTACCAGCTGGACGAGAAGAAAAGGTGTGTGAGCATTGCAAGGAAAAAGGTCACATAAAAGACACTTGCTGGACTCTTTATCCCCATCTTAAACTAAAGAAACTATGTGAGTCGGAAGGTCAAAGAAGTTTTAAGAGAAATACCATGATAGCAGAGGCTATTGATACCGAAATAATTTTCGAAATAGATCAACCAGATCCAAAGATCATGTTGATGACAAAGCTGGCAGACACAGAACAGGTGAATCTTCATGAAGAATTATTTCATATCAAGATTCAAGTAAAACAAAGCATTGTTGAGGCCATCATCGACTCTGGTAGTCAAAAGAACTTAATTTCATAAAAACTGGTGGAGCAAATGGGGTTAGCAACAACTCCGCATCCAAAACCCTATCCATTGGGATGGATACAAAAGGATACTGAAGTTCAGGTAACAACTCAATGTCGGTTCAAATTTGCTATCACTAATAAGTTTATTGATGAGATTGTCTGTGATGTTGTTCCATTGGATGTAGCACAAGTTATTTTTGGAAATCCATATTTGTGGGAACGAGACGCTATTCTATATCATAGAGAGCGTGCTTATTTGTTCAAGAAAAATGGAAGGGAATTTCGAATTCTGGCTAGCAAAACCCATTTGCCCATGAAACTGGTCACCACAAACCAAGTCAAGAGGTTGATCAATGCTTGTGGAAAGTTCACCTTATTGTTAATCAGGACTGTAGCCACGGGGGAAAGGAAAGTAGTATTACATACAACCCTTTCCACCAGGCAAGAAAGTGAAATAAGTTCACTAAAGAAGAAGTTTGTGGATTTATTCAAAGAAGAAGTCACCATACCACCTAAAAGAAGTGTAGAACATGAGATTACACTTATTGGAGACGCCTCTTTACCAAACTTAGGGTTATATATGACTTCTATAACTGAGTCTGAGGAAATTAATAAACAAGTACAAGAATTAATTGAACAAAGAGTAATAGTACCGAGTTGCTCTCCCCGTGGCTCTCCAGTTCTACTTGTACCAAAGAAGGATGGAGGATGGAGGATGGAGAATGTGTGTGGATTATCGGGCTCTAAATAAGATCACAATCAAGAATAAATACTCGTTACCAAGGATTGATAATCTTCTTGATCGACCAGGAGAAGCAATATCTTTCACTAAACTTGATCTCAAATATGGATATCATCAAGTGCGGATTAAAGAAGAAGACACATGGAAAACTGCATTCAAGACTCGACAAGGGTTGTTCGAGTGGCTCGTTATGCCCTTTGGGTTATGCAACGCGCTAGCTACTTTCATGCGGCTCATGAATGAGGTATTGCGAACTTTCATTGATGATTTTGTCATCGTATACTTGGATGATATCTTGATTTTTAGCAAAACATCGGAGGAGCATATGATACATGTATTCAAGGTATTTTCAGTATTAAGAGAAAATTCCTTAAGTTTAAATGAGAAAAATGTGAGTTTGGCAGACAAGAATTAGTTTTTCTTGGATTAGTGATTGGAAAAGGGAAGATTAAGGTCGATCCAGGGAAGGTTGTTGTTATTTTTGCATGGCCAGCACCTAGGAATGTTACTGAAGTTCAGAGTTTTTTGGGGCCTTGTCAGTATTTACGTAAGTTCATCTGACATTTTTATCAAATTGCATCTACCTTACATGGTTTAACCAAGATTAATACAATATTTAAATGGGAACCTAAACATGAAGCTACCTTTCAATTACTGAAGAAGAAGATTTTAGAGGAACCAGTTTTGACATTGCCTAACTTGCAGAGGCCTTTCGAAGTAGAAACCGATGCATCTAATTATGCTTTAGGGGCAATATTGTTACAAGATGGAAAACCAGTCGCATATCACTCAGAGATGTTCATAGGACCAGTTCAAAATTATCCTACATATGAGAAAGAGTTGTATGCCATGCATCAAACTATGAAACACTGGAGACCATACCTATTGGGAAAACAAGTTGTGGTTCATACTGATCACAAACCTTTACAGTATCTCCAGACTCAATCTAAGTTACAGCAGGCTCGACACATGAAATGGGCATCTTACTTGGAACAGTTTGGTATTCACATCAAATACAAACAGGGAGTAACAAATAAGTTGGATGATATGTTATCCAGACCACCTCCTAGTATGGCTTTGTTTGTGGCAATGCAGTCTCAACCGTTATTACCAAGTGATTATGCTCAAAAATACGAGGAAGATGAAGATTTTGGAGAAGAGTACAAGAGATTAAGTCAAGGGAATTCAAGTGAGTGCCGCTTAGTGGATGGGTTAATGTACAAAGGTATTTCTTTATGTATACCACATGGTGAAGATAGAATTCACTGGATAAGATAAGCACATACTTCTCGTATAGCTAGACATTTTGGTATGGTGAAGACATTACTAAATTTGAAGCGGTATATGTATTTGCCAAAGATACATCTTGATGTCTCAAAGTATATTCGAGGGTGTGTTTTGTGCAATATTTCAAAACTATCTAATAGGAAGAGAGGATTATACATGCCATTACCGGTTCTACCAGACCATGATAAAGCATTTCAATGGATTTTCTAGGAGGATTACCAATGACTAAATCAGGGAATGATTACATATTTGTTGTAATTGATAGATTCAGCAAGATGATCAACTTGATTCCCTGTAAGAAGACAGTGACAGGGGAAGGCGCACCTAAGTTATTCTTTCATCATGTCTGGAAACATTTTGGGTTACCTACTTCCATAATCTCTGATAGAGATAGTCGTTTTCTAGGTCAATTGTGGACCACATTATGGAGTTTGATGGATAAAGGACTCAAACATAGCACCGATTTTCACCCTCAAACAGATGGGCAGACAGAAATGGTGAACAGGACTTTAGTTCATCTCTTATAGGGATATCATTCTAAATATCCTAAGACTTGGGATAAAAGTTTACCCTTCATACAGTTCTCTTTTAATCGAGCCTTTCATGGGTCTACCTTGAAGTCTCCTTTTGAAGTTTGTCTAGGATATTTACCTCAGAGTCCATTTGATATGTGATTCTCCACCTCTCATGGTATTGTATCAACAGAAGAAGAAGACACTAGAGCTCACAGGTTTATTGAGAAGATAAGCAAGATACATACTTTAGTACTACAAAAATCTCAAGCTAAGTACAAGGCTAAACATGATAAACATCGTGTCCCTTGCAATTTTTCTAGGGAGATTTAGTATGGTTATGAATAGGGAAAGAGCGACTTAAGGTTGAAGGAAAAAAGTTAAACCTATACGCTATGGACCATTCAGGATATTTAAGCAATTTGGAGATAATACTTTTCAGCTAGATTTACCACCATATATGCAGATGTATTATGTCATTTTTTTTTTGATAGAAAGAAAGATTTTATTAATGTGGGTTAGGCTCAAAATGCCTTGAAATAACATCATTAATCCAGGGAGAGAAATCTCTGATTTCCTCTAAACACAATTTATCTAGTCTAACTCTTCTAGATATAGAATCTGCTACATTATTATTATCTCTTTTGACATGAGAGATATTCCATGAACTAAAACTAGAAAGAATACTTTTGATCTCTTGCAGAAGTTTGTTGTTTTCCCATCTGATTTGGATCCTATCAGTGGTTATAGAATTAACTACTACTTCTGAATCAGTCTTCAGGTGGAAGTTGTCCAGCTTTAAGTCTTTGCACCATCTCAAAGCTTCAAGTATGGCCAAGCTTTCCCCTGCCTCAGCATCAATTATTCCGTTTGCATAGGAGCCCTTAACTCCTTCGCAGATACCTGTAGAAGAAAACAACACCATACCCGTGCCAGCTTCGTTAGTAAGATGATTAAAAGAAGCATCTACAAGTAAAGTAATTTGAAAATTGGTATCCTGCAATATAGTGTGAGTGATAGAAGAATCAACCACTACAGGATGAGTTGCAAGATAGAAATTATTCAAGTGATGATTTATCCTATAAACAGTTGATATAGGGTTTAGAAGTTTATCCTGAAAAATGTGTTCACATCTCTCTTTCCATATTATCCAGCAACCCACCATGAGAGTATTCCTCCACTTAACCAAATCCTCAACTCCAGCACTAATGTTGCTATCAAACCAAGAAAGAATCCAATCTTGCACTGAAGTACAATTGTTCTGAATCTGGTCAATGTCAATATTCACCATCCTCCAAACAGCTCTGGCATGAGGACAAGCAATAAGAAGATGATACAGAGATTCATCTTCATTGTTACAAATGCTGCAGATAGTATCTCTGTCCTTATTGTACTGAGATAATCTTAACTTAGTGGGGACTATGAATTTAAGACATTTCCAAATGAAGAACTTCACTCTATGTGGCAGATTCATACTCCAGAGAGCCTTCCAAATTTCCTTGGGGATAGTGTTTACTGCAGCTTGATTGTTGACCCTTGTTTCCATTAACTTGTTATAGGCACTCTTGACTGTAAAAATTCCATCCTTGGTATGCTTCCACTTAACTTCATCTTTTCTGTCTGGTGAGATCACCATCCTCTTCACTCTGTCTGCAATGTCAACTGGAAAGAGAACATACAAGAGTGGTATATTCCAAGCTGCAGTATCAGGAAGGATAAGCTCACTCACCAGAGAATAAGAAAGATGAGAAGGATCCTTAGGAATAGGCTTAATATCTAAACCAATGATCCAACTATCCAACCAGATTCTGGTACTTTTCCCATCATTTATTTCCATACAATAGTTGGCTTGCAGAACATTTAAACCAGTTTCAATACTTCTCCAGACCCAAGAAGTATTGTGTTTCTTAGTACTTATTTGCAGGAAATTTTCATGCTTAAAATACTTGGCTTTAAGAACCTGAGAGACCAATTTATCTTCCTGAGTGCAAATTCTCCATGCTAATTTGGTTAAGAGGGCATGATTCAACATTTCAAGATCTCTGAAAGCTAGTCCTCCCAAATCTTTAGGAATACATAAATTTTGCCAGGAAATAAATTTGGTACCTTTATTGTTCTTATGCCCCCACCAGAACTTTCTTTGCTGAGTATCCAGTTTTTTAATCAAAGTTTTTGGCATCTTGAAAGTACTCATTTGAAAGACTGGCACTGAATTAAGAACAGCTTTAACCATTGTAGACCTACCAGCTTGACATAAATTGATTCCATTCCAAACTGATAACCTTCTTTCAAAAGCTTCATTAACTTCACTAAAAGATTGAACTTTAGACTTACCAATAAGTAAAGGTGAACCCAGATATTTTTCCTTATTATCCATATATTTAACACCAAGGATGTTCTTAATAATGTTACATCCAGCAGGATCCATATTGTTACTGAACAAGATGGAAGACTTGTCATAGTTAATGACCTGACCAGATTGAGAACTAAATTCTTGCAAAATTTGTTTGAGATAGTTCACACTGGTTAAATTTGCTTGGGTAAATATAAGGCAATCATCTGCAAACAATAGATGATTGATAGGAGGTGCACCTCTGGCTGCTTTAATACCCTTGACTTCCTTAGAATGATGAGATGCAGTGAGAGTTCTTGAAAACCATTCCATAGAGAGAATAAACAGATAAGGGGAGAGTGGATCTCCCTGTCTAATGCCTCTTGTGGGTTTGAATTCTTCACATGGGGAACCATTGAGTAGCACAGATAAAGAAGTAGTGCTAATGCACTGATGAATAAGATGGATCCAATCTTTAGAGAAGCCAAAACTTTCCAAGACTTTGAGAATAAAACTCCATTCCAATCACAAAGGCTTTACTCATGTCAACCTTAAGAGCTAGCCAACCACTTTTTCCTTCTTTATTCCTCATGGAATGAATGAGCTCATGGGCTATAATAGTATTGTCATTTATGAGTCTGCCTGAAACATAAGCAGCCTGATATGGAGAGACAATTTTAGAAATAAGTGGCTTCATTCTATTCACCATTATTTTAGAAATTATCTTGTAAGAAGTGTTGCACAACCCTATTGGTCTGAATTCAGAAGGGGTAGAAGGTTTCTTGGATTTTGGTATTAGAGAAATATATGTCTTGTTTAGAGATTTCAGCAGAAAACCAGAAGTAAAAAATTTCTTGACCATTTCACATACCTCAGAGCCAACTGTGCTCCATTGAGACTTATAGAAACCCGCTTGAAAGCCTTCAGGGCCCGGTGCAGACCAATTTTCCATACACTTAACAGTGTTCAGAATTTCATCATTAGTTGGAATAGTAAGAAGCATGTTATTTTCTTCTTCAGAGATTAGAGAAGGCAGGTGATTATAATATTCCTCTTGTATAACAGGGGAAGAAGAAGTACTTATATCTTTGAAATGATTGGTTAACAAATTAGAAATATCATCTCTTGAATGTAACCAGGTACCTGTGGAATCTTTTAGGGAGTTGATGTTATTCCTAGCTCTCTTTCTCTTTGTTAAAGTATGAAAGTACTTGGTATTGTTATCCATATCTTTCAAGAAGTTATCCCTTGATTTTTGTTTATGAAAATCATGCTGAATTTGATGCCACTTTTTGAGTTCTTCATTAATCACCAAAGCCTTAGAAGTATTGTCAGAAGAATAAGGTAGTTGTTGAATCCCATTTAACTAATCTTGAAGAGAGTTTACTTTCTGATTTATATCACCAAAATGATTTTGATTCCATCTGGATAGAGTTACTCTTGTGAACTGAAGCTTCTTTAGTAATTTGAACCCAGCAGAACCTTGAACCTCTTTACTCCAAGCTTTTGCAATCTCAACTGCACAAGATTTATCATGTAGCCAAGAAAGAAAGAATTTAAATGGCTTCCATAGTTTAGGTTGATTGTAATCAGTCACCAACATTATGGGGCAATGATCACTACCAGATTGAACAAGGTGAAGTAATTTAGAGTCAGGAAATAAGGTGTTCCATTCTCCATTTCCCAAAGCCATATCAATTCTGGATCTTTTCTTACCTATTCCTAGATTATTACTTGTCCAAGTATGCTCTTTACCAATGAAGCCAATGTCTTCTAAACCAATGTAATGAAGCATTGAATTGATCCAACCATCCCTTGAAGTAGAAGAAGAATTGGATGAAGTAAGATGAATGTTTAAATCACCCAGAAGAATCCAAGGTTGAACAATATTATTGCCAATTTCTTCAATGAAACTCCACTGCCTTTTCTTTTTATCAGAAGTACAATAGCCATAGAAACAAGAAAGAAGCCACTCTGGTTGACTAGGATCATCTTGAATAAGGGCATGTATCATGTTATTTTCACAACTTAAAATTTCACAGCTGAAACCATTTTTCCACATAAGAACAAGGCCACCTGAGAGACCTACTGGTTCTAAGAACTGAATATTAGGAAAGTTGAAAGACCTAAGTAAAGGTTTAAGTTTGTTTTCATCAAGTTTGGTTTCACAGAGAAAGATCAAATCAGGATCTTGTGACCTAATAAGATCTCTTAAATGGTCTCTAGTATTGATATTATTGAAACCTTGAACATTCCAAGAGATAATTTTCATATTGTGAGAATGAGTGTGCACAATCACAAAGATGGAAATTAGGAAGGTAAGTGCAATGCAGACCCTAGTAAAACTATGAATGATGTAATTTTGAATATTAAAACTGAAACTACTTCTAACTAGACGACCTTCAAATTTATACTTGAGAGTAAAAAACCAATGTAAAGTAATGCCAAATAGAAACAGAATAAAAGGATAAAGTAAAATAATTAAAGAAAAATTATACAAAAAAAGATGAGATATGTAAAAAGGAAAAGTGAAGAGAGAAGATATATATACCTGATCCTCCATGTTTGTGATTTCAATTTGCTGATCTCTTATTGTGACCATGTGGATTTCTTGAAGATTTGTGTTGTTTTCCAAGATGTCATGTTGAGAAGAAGATTCGGCATCAGAAGAGCTTTGTCCATTGCCCAGAGAGGTTCTAGTTCTTTTGCCAAGCCTAATTTCCTCAGGGACACCATCATGATTATTCTTGAGCAGAAAATCCATATTGATCACTTTACCATCTTTAGGGGGTACAAAAACGGCAGCTTTAACAAATTTACCTTGAGGCTTCTTAGAAACAGGAACTTCATTGGGATTTCTCTTAATAATATTTTTTCTCAGATTATTAGGATTGCCAAAGAAATATGGCTTCTCATGAGCCTTAGCAAGAAATTGAGCTGCATCATTACAAGCCACCTTGCAATGCTTAATGACATAACAATCAGTACAAATACTCCTTGGCTGCCTTTCAAAGAAAAATTGCTGCCATTTAGAAATCCCAGCATTCGTTATACATTTGACTCCTCTTCTTAAAGGCATTGAAAGATCCACATTAACACATACTTTAACTGGGTCAGTGCCAATTGGAAGTGCATCCTTTGGTTCAATCCCACAAACTTCTCCCATGATCTCACCAATCTTAGTTACTGCTGAAACATTTATATGTTCTGGAAGAAGATATTTTAACTGGATCCAAAATTGCTGAAATCCCCAATGTTTTTCCGTGTCAATCATACCTTGAATATAGTCATGGATCACTAGAAGTTTCTTGTTAACACTCCATGGCCTGTGATCTATGACCTTGTTCAATAAGTCCCAATTACTGAACTTAAAAATGAAAGTATTAGGTTCAATCTCAACTATTTTGATATCAGTGGACTCCATGAAAGGCCATGTGAATTTGATGAATCTTTCCACAGTATCATAATTCATTCTGCCTTCAATTATTACTTTACCAATAGCACTTGCCTCCCAGTTCTTTTCTTCACCTACCTCCTTATCAGTATCCTTCTGAATCACCTTTACTTCACTAGTATCTCCTAGTTCCAACATAGCTTGCTTGAACTTGTTAACCAGATTGCTGACCTTTTCTTGATTACCTTCCGCCATTACTGAAGAACTTAAGATGATTCTATCTCGAGTTGAGAGAGAAATACTTTGATTAGGTTTAGGGGAATAAGATAAATGTTTATGGAGATATGTTGGTATTGAATAATGGGGTAGATTGCGGCTAATTTTAAGGAAACTGAAATCTCGCGAATTATGAGAAGAAAGGAAATTATAGCAGCTGTCAATTGACCAAAGAATGAACCCAAAATAACAAACTTTCCTAAAATATATGAAGTTTTGAATTTTGTAGTTTTTGAATTTGCTTTGAGGGCGGGACTGAGTCAAGAATCGGAATACTGAGTTGAATTCTTGCCGAATCTTCTTCTTCATAACATCTATGAGTTTTGGACTACCACACAAACTCTTCCTGAAAGCAAAAGCTTAATAGAAACCTCAGCAAAAGCTATAATCACAATGTATATATAGGCAAAAGCCATTAGAGCAAAAAGCAATTGAAAACACATAATGGAGGAACGATTTGTCTACCTTCTCATGAAAAAATAAGAAGGAAATGGAATAAAACTTTAAGAAGTGAAAAGAAACCAGAACTAATTAAACATAGATTTAAAAAGATGTATGGAAAAGGAGTAGAAAAACCTGTTAATTAACGAATCTGGGTGAGTTGATTGAACCTCAACCAAGAATCACATGTGCGTCGATTTATTTTTTGCTTTCAGGTCTTCCCAAATGAGAGGAGAGATGAATTAGCTTCAGAGTATAAATAGTTTAATATATATAATTATATGAAAAAGGATGGTATTATGTCATTAATACAGAATATCTTAAGTTATTTGAACCTCCATTACTTAATGAAGAGGATGATCAAGAATTGAAACTGCCACCTGCAGAAGACTTGTGGTTAGAGCGGGAAGAAGTTCTCAAAGAAGATTGCATTGTGGAAACAAAAGTGACGCCTACCAGAAGAGGAGACCGTGTAATGTTTTGTGGGTCGTGCAGGTCAAGTACCAAGAAAAGCAAAGTGGTTTAACAAGGAACAATGGGAAATTGAGTTTCCTCATCTTCAGTTCTGAGCTTACACATGAGTTTCATCTTTCCAAAAATGGGGAGCCATGATACAGGAGTATCGTAGCAGTATAGAGGCGTGTAGGCCTAGTAGAGCCATGTGACAGCTAGAGAGTGTCTTGAAGATACTAGAAGAAGTTGTTGGGTTGACACCTTAGTTGACAAGTTGTTTGATCAGCAAGTTTGAGGTTTCCTAACTTAATTAGGATTCCTAGTTTAGATAAGTTCTAAAAACTCATAGTTTTATTTGTTTTTCGGTAGGATTAAAACTCTTATAAAGAGGAGAAGTCTAGGATAGAAAGGGAGGAGGAAAAATGAGAGAGAGAGCATTCATTCTTATGGATTGTAATAGAGTTGTTCTTTCAAAGCAATAAAGAAGAAGAAGTTAGCAGAATCAATTGTATTCTTTTCTTTGTGTTCTTATTCTCACAATCTTTATTCACATCAGTACTGACTCTAGGTACCACTGATTGATTACGTATCATCTTGTATCTTTATAAACTCCTTGATGAATACACTAAGTTTCGACTATGTGAAATCATCAAAACAAAGTTGATATGTTCTCTTTTAATCATGAAGTATCTCTATGAGAATTTAATTATGATCCCACTATTTTTCGTACCTTTGCCAATTTATATTGACAAAAAGGGGGAGAATTATTGTGTAGTTCACACTAAAAATACATATGGTTTACTGATCATTATATAATGGGGA
Source organism: Papaver armeniacum (assembly GCA_023531295.1). Classification (NCBI taxonomy): domain Eukaryota; kingdom Viridiplantae; phylum Streptophyta; class Magnoliopsida; order Ranunculales; family Papaveraceae; genus Papaver; species Papaver armeniacum. The sequence continues at coordinate 72,075 of JAJJWW010005163.1, read as the reverse complement.
GTGGTTTTCATTGTGAGATGAAGTATCGACTAACGGGGAGTGATACATATCACCATAGTATTATTGTCAAAGTTGTGATACAATTGAACTTTGATATTTTTTAATAATACTATGACATTGTATAACAATGATTGAGAACAACTGTTTTCTTATTGTTATAGCTACGGATCTTTAACAACTATGATGCTAAGTTGAACACGTTCAGAATCATTGGAGTACTTGGAAGTGACGAAGATTTCGAGTAATGTTGAAGAACCAAGGAAATCAAGCATTTGGATGAGAAGCTACAAACTTTATTTATTTTATAATCTAGATGTATTAATAGTTTTATCACTAAAATTTACAAAAGGGGAGATTGTTAGAGAACTGCTCGGTCGAACTCGCAAGCGTTGCTATCCCAAGCTTGTTTGTCAAGTTTAGTTACCAAAACTATAAGTCTTGATTTCCAGTCTACTTATAGCTAAGTCTCGGATTAGGATAAAATGTGTAGTTGAGCTTTAGACTTCACGGCGTTCATCGATTGAAGACTAAGAACTACTAAGGGGAGCTTGTGGAACTTCATAAACAAAAGGTATGTGGATACTTGAACTCATCTATCACTCAAAAGTCTATTTTTACTTTATCTCTTATTTGAGACAAAAGTCGTATAGCTATATAGACTTCAAATTATACACATTTGATATTTCCAGCTGAGTTTAACTCGCTTATATATTTCTCAAAATATGTGTTGGTAAGATTTCGCTTTAACCAAGTTTATCATATATTCTTGACTAAAGTCAAAAGATGATCATGTGAAAATTGCCTGGTAACATCTTATATGATTTGTGCGAGAAAGTCATTTGGTGTAGATTTAGAATGTTTCGTATTGATCATTTGATCACTTGAAAATTAATTTGAAGATAATAGTTTGTGTGAGACATCTATTGTCGTCTTCTAAGAATGTTTCAATGATTAAAATGGGAGTTTAGAACAATTAACCAATGATTGGATGTAGCATAGTATGCGTACTTGTATGCTAACTATTGCATGATACTCCAAGTCCAGGAATCTAGTGTGCATACCCATATGCGTACTAATTCAACAGTTGAAGTCCGGGAACTATAGTATGCGTACACGTTTGCATAATAACTTCAACTAAGTTTTGGTAGTGAACGACAGTATGCGTACGTGTTTGCATACTGGCAAACACATGCCATGTTCGGGAACTCAGGTATGCGTACCCATTTGCATACTTGAGTGGTTAAGTTCTAAAATCGGCTAAATCATGAACAAATACATTTATATAATAAGGAATTCAATCTTTTGCAAACCGTGGCTATAATGTTCATGAATTGATTCCAGTGAATCAAAACTGATTTTTCTTCAATTGTGTCTTGTATACTTCTATGAGAATATAAACAATTGAAAAACTCTATAACTAGTTTCATTTGAGTCATTTGAACTAGTTGTGTTAAGATGAACAAGGTTGATATGAAAGTGTTCATATGGCTAACTTCGGTTAACTATTGTTGAGCCAACTAGGTGTACACGTTTAGGTACAGTTACCCATATCTAAATTAAGGTGCATTTCATTTGTGTATAACAAGACAAGAAAATCTAATGGTTGAAAGATATTGCTTGAATATAATCAGGTTATCATCTAACGGTGAATATTGATTGCTTTTTCCAAAGCTATCAAACCCTGATTTGGAGACTATATAAGGGAGAACTCTAGCAACTGGGAAACCTAATCCCCACACCTCCTGTGTGATACTAGTTGCGACTAGAGTCGATTCTCCTTTAACCTAGGTTTTTCTTAAAACCATTATATATAGGTTCACGACTTAAAGACTTCATTGTGATTGTGAAGCCAGACCCAACTATTTTCTCTGTAGTTGCGTGTTCTGATCTTACTTTGTTATATCGTATTGAGTATTATCTTCTCTAAGATTTTATCGATATTTAATCTCCGATAGGTGAGATAAAAAGTAGTCACAAACATCTTCGTCTCATCATTTGTGATTCCACAATATCTTGTTCCACTACCATACTGTTAAAATCATTGTGAGGTGATTGATATTACTAGGCTGTTCTTCGTGAATATAAGTTCGGTGTATCAATTGGTTCATGTTCACCTTGATTTGTCAAAAGACGGAACAAAACTCGTAGGTATTTCTGTGGGAGACAGATTTATCTATTCTGTAGACTTTTCTATGTGAGACAGATTTTTTTTATCAAGTCTTCGACTTTGGGTCGTAGAAACTCTTAGTTGTGGGTGAGATCAGCTAAGGGAATCAAGTGCGCATAATCCGGCATGGTTCTAGAGGCGTAAGGAACGAAATTGTACCTTGATCAGTGTGAGATTGGTTAGGGATCAACTATATTCCAGTCCGAAGTTAACTTGTAGTAGGCTAGTGTCTGTAGCGGGTTAATACAGTGTGGTTTTCGATATGGACTAGGTCCCGGGGTTTTTCAGTATTTGCGGTTTCCTCGTTAACAAAATTTCTGGTGTCTGTGTTATTTTTTTTCCGCATTATATTTTCTATATAATTGAAATATCACAGGTTGTGCGTAGTTTAATCAATTAGATAATGCAACCTTTGTTTGTTGATATAAATTGATGGACACTTGAATATTGGTCTTTGGTACCGTTCAAGTTGTTTCTCATAATAATCAGGCTTACGGATTCTATCTGTTTGATTTGCTGATTACATTAAGAAACAGAGATATATATAACTCTTGGATATATTTCCATTGATTGAGTCTGACTGTCTAGTTGATTCTCTTGGAATTATATTGGAGTTTGTTCATATTGATTGCCTAAACAAAATATTGGGTGTGGTTGTTAGACCTCCGTTTTTTCAGTCTATATCCCTTAGCAACTAATATTTCTTTCAATCTATCTACTTCACCATCTGATTTATACTTAGTCTTGTAAATCCACTTAACACCTATTGCTTTCTTTCCTTGTAGAAGTTCAGTAAGATCACATGTATTGTTCTTCTCAATAGACTTTAACTCTGCATCCATGGCTTGTATCCATTCTTGTGTTTTAGAATCTTCTTCATAAGCTACATGATCACAATCTCCAAACAATGCAAAGTTAATCACTTAATTATCAATATCATCATCATCTCTTGTTAACACATAATCATTCATACGTAATAATTTCTTATTGGTCTTGCAGTCTCTTGTTGTGGTATTACATCAGTTCTTACCTCTTCAGTTCTTGCTTCTTCAGTTCTTCCTTCTTCTTGTTGTTCAATGACATCATCTTGAGTGTTTACTTGTTCTTTAACTACTATTGGAATTGTTTTTTCGGTATTTGGATCAACATTGCTTGTTGAACTAGTATTCCAATTCCAGTGTGACTCTTCATCAAAAATCACATCTCTACTTGTAATTATTTTTCCTATTTCTGGATTGAAAAGCGTATATCCTTTGGTTACTGAACTATAACCAACAAGAATACAATTTTCACTCTTATCATCCAACTTCTTCCTAAGTTCTTTAGGTACATGTGCATATGCAATGCACCTAAAAGTTCTCACATGTCTTACACTTGGTCTTGTACCGCTCCAAGATTCTTATGGTGTCTTGTTATTCAAACTGTTTGTAGGACATATGTTGAGCAAATATACTGCACAATCAACAGCATAACCCCAGAAATTCTTTGGTAGATTCTTTGCTCTACTTATTGTTCTTACCATCTCCATTATAGTTATGTTCTTTCTCTCAGCAACACCATTCTGTTGTGGTGTATATCTAGCTCTTAACTGATGTTGAATACCATGTTCTTCCATGAAACTATCAACTACATTATACTATTTTCCTCTATCAGTTCTTAATATCTTGATGTTCTTACCAATCTGTTTCTCAGCATATGCTTTAAAACTTCTAAAAGCATGAAAAAATCACCCTTTTGTCTAAGTAAATATATCCAAGATTTCCTACTATAATCATCAATGAAAGTTATAAAATAGTTATTACTGAAAAAGCGGGGGTACACCAACCGCACCCAATATTTCATTTGGCAATCTAAATAGACAAACTCCAATATACTTTCAAGAGAATCAACTAGACAGTCATACCCAATCTAGAGAAAAGTATATCAAAGAGTTTTATATCTATAACTCTCAATTCAATCTGCAATCAACAAATAGGAATTTGCGAGCCCGATTGAATATAAGAGAGGTAACTTGAACGGTACCAAAGACCAATGTTCAACGATCAATCAATTTCAATCAACAACCAAAGGTTGGATTTAACAATTGATCGATTCAACGCACAACCTGTGATATTTCAATTATAATAAAAATTTAATGCGGAAAAGAAATAAACACAGACACCAGAATTTTGTTAACGAGGAAAACCGCAAATGTAGAAAAACCCCGGGACCTAGTCCAGCTTTGAACACCCCATTGTATTAAGCCGCTACAGATACTAGCCTACTGCCAATGAACTTCGTACTGGACTGTAGTTGAACTCTAATCAATCTCACACTGATTCAAGGTACATTTGCGCTCCTTACGTCTCTGATCCTAGCAGGATACTACACACTTGATTCCCTTAGCTGATCTCACCCGCAACCAAGAGTTGTTACGACCCAAAGTCGAAGACTTGATAAAAAATATGTCTCACACAGAAAAGTCTATTGGAATAGATAAATCTATCTCCCACAGAAATACCCTACGAGTTTTGTTACGTCTTTTGATAAATCAAGGTGCACAGGAACCAATTGATAAACCAGACTTATATTCCCAAAGAACAGCCTAGTATTATCAGTCACCTCATAATAATCTTAATCGTATGGTAGCGAAAAAACATATTGTGGAATCACAAACGATAAAACGAAGATGTTTGTGACTACTTTTAATTTTACCTATCTGAGATAAATCACAAGAAAATCTTCGCTAAGATAATACTCAATCACGATAGAGAAGTAACATCAGAACACGCAACTACAGAGAAAATAGTTGGGTCTGGCTTCATAATCCCAATGAAGTATTTAAGTCGTTAACTTACAGGGTCTCGTGAAAAACCTAAGGTTAAAGGAGAATCGACTCTAGCTTATACAATTAGTATCACATAGGAGGTGTGGGGATTAGGTTTCCCAGTTGCTAGAGTTCTCCTTTATATAGTTTTCAAATCAGGGTTTGCAATCTAAGTTACCTTAGTAACAAAGCATTCAATATTTACCGTTAGATGAAAACCTGATTAGACTCAAGCTAATATCTTTCAACCTTTAGATCGAACTTAGCTTGTTATACACAAATGAAATTTACCTTCATTTAGGTTTAAGTAACCGTACCTAAACGTGTACACCATGTTGGCTCAACAGTAGTTAACCGAGGTTAGCAATATGAACACTCTTATATCAACCTTATTAATCATAACCATAACAAGTTCAAATGACTCAAATGAAACTAGTTAAAGAGTTGTTCAATTGCTATATTCTCATAGAAGTATACAAGAACACAATTGAAGCAAAATCGGTTTGATTCAGTCGAATCAATTCATGAACATTATAGCCACGGTTTGCACAGAATGCATTCCTTAATATATAAATGTATTAGTTAATGAACTAACCAATTTTAGAATTTTAACCACTAAAGTATGCAAACGGATACGCATACTTAAGTAGTCGGTCTGAGTATGGGTTCACCAGTATGCGAACTGTACGCATACCTTAGTACACTTCCAAAACCCAACAGAAATTTCCGGATCTATACCTTACGCAAGTACGCGTATCGGTATGTGTACTTGTTACATGGAATTTCAATACTACAAGTACGCATACGGGTATCCATACTCTAGTTCCAGTCGTGGATCACATACATGCAAGAATGCATACTATGTTCATAATCCAATAGTTCTAAACTCTATTTCAATTATTGAAACTTTCTTAGAGGATGACAATAGTTGTTTTCACACACTATTAACATCAAAGCAATTTTCAAGTTATTGAAATAATCATAACGAAACATTCCAAGTCTACACCAAGTGATTGTATCACACAAACCATGTAAGATATTACTCGGCGATTTTTACATGATCATCTTTTGACTTTCTTCAAGAATATAAGATGAACTTGGTTTAAGAGAAATCTTACCAACATATATTTCGAGAAATATGTAAGCGAGTTAATCTCAGCTCGAAATCTCAAATGTGCATAATCGACAACTATATAGTAATACGACTTTTGTCTCAATATAAGAGATAGAGTAGAAATAAACTTTCCAAGTGATAGATGAGTTTTAGTTTCCACATACCTTTTGTTGATGAAGTTCCACAAGCTCTCCTTAGTAGGTATTCGTCTTCAATTGATGAACTCCGTGAAGTCTAATGCTCAACTACACAATCTATCCTAGTCCGAGACATCACTATAAGTAGACTAGGAATCAAGACTTATAGTTTTGATCACTAACATTGACAAACAAGCTTGAGATAGCAAATATTGCGAGTTCGACCGAGCAGTGCTCTAATAATCTCCCCCTTTGTCAATTTTAATGACAAAACTATCAATACATATGGATTACAAAATAAATAAACTGTGTAGCTTCTGATCCAAATGCTTGATCTCCTTGGTTCTTCAACATTACTTGAAATATTCGTTACTTTCAAGTACTCCAATGATTCCAAATGTGTTCAACTCAGCATCATAGTTGTTGAAGACCCGTATCAATAACAATGAGAAAACAGTTGCTCTCAATCATTGTTATACAGTGTCATAGTATCATTACACAACATCAAAGTTCAATTGTGTCACAACTTTGACAACAATACTTTGGTGATATGTATCACACCCCCTTAGTCAATACTTGACCTCACAATGAAAACCACTCCCCCTTGCATAATGATCCGTAAACCATATGTATTTGTAGTGTGAAATACACATTAATTCTCCCCCTTTTTGTCAATAAAAAATGGGCAAAGGTACGAAAACTAGTGGGATCCTCATGAAATTTTCATAGAGACACTTCATGACCATAAGAGAACAACATATCAACTTGTTTAGATGCCATCATATAGCTGAAACTAAATGCATTCATCAAGGAGTTTATAAATATACAAGATAACCACTACAATATTCCACAACCGCACTCCCCACAAAGATTTGGAAATTAAGCACAAGTTTAATTAAGAACTCTCCCCCATAAAATGTCATTCCCTAAAGAACAACAAGAGCGACCTTACTTTTACAAGAAAAGAAGAATTTCTTTGGACATAAACAAAACTCATGAGACATGAATTTGTTTCCAAAAATCTCAATTGAATTAACCACAAGGATAATGATCAATTCAATTGGTCATGCTCAACATAAGAGAACTTACTGAGCAACACAATATATACACAAAGATGTGGATCAGGGAAAGACCAATATCATGGAATAATCAAAGATTCATTCTATTTTTCATCACTATTTGCACAATGACATATAATAGACTTAATCTTTGTAAACAAAAGTTCATCCTTTCTTCCATCAATATTTGCATAATGACATAAAAGGCTTAACTTTTATAGTCAAAAGTTCATTCTATATTTTATCAATACTTTCATACCGACATATAATACAAATAACTTTTGAACAAATATGGGACAATCAAGGTTCAGGGACGTAAACAACATATCCCATAACAATTTTCAATATATAAAACCATAAAGATTAATACTGCAAAAATCATCTTCCAAATCAACTTTAGAATTTAAATAAATAAATCTAAAAACATTGCAAGATGAAAACGTTGGCAATAGCTATGTGTACTCACAATAATGGCTATTCCAAACCCTAGTTATCCTTCTCAAAACATAAGAATAATTCTCATAATAAGTTTCCTAGACAATATAGATAAAGAAAAACGACTCTAAGACCAACACAACCGAACTCACGTTAAAATCAGAGTTCGTGTTCAATATTTTCACGGGTTTCAAGACCTTCAAGCTTGTGACTGACATCATCAACATCTTCTTTGGAGAAGATATCCTCTTTGAGAAGATCCTTGACATACGACTTCATGAGAACAAGGTCAGAGTTAACCTTTTTCAACTCAGCTCGTAACACATCAAGATCATTCATAGAGTTCCCAAGCTTCAGTTTTTCTTTCCCGAGATCATTGAGAAAACCATGAACCACTTCAGCAGAGACCATCTCAGCCTTTTTCTCTATCCTGATGAGAATATGCATAATAGCATAATGCACCGGTTTTGAGTTCGTCATCTTTGACAATGGTTCTTTTCTTCTTTAAGAACACAAAATAAACAGCATCATCAATACAGTCTTTCGGAAAATCCCAAGAACAAGGAGGGGAAGACATTCTTGATAAACAAAAAACCTGGAGTAAACATACTCACAAAAAGGTTTTGGTTTTTAAATAGTTTCTCAGAGAACCAGATTTTAGAGTTTCCAAAGTTGGCCCGTGACATGTAACATGGATACCCGTACGAACGCCAACTTGACCCATAACAGAAAAACTCCAAGCATAAAGCAAGAAAACTGTTCTCACATCATTGTTTTGCTACGTGAATAATTTCACAAAATTTTAGCTCAATAAATTTTATATTCTCATTAGAGACAAAATCTAGAGCATAAAGGTAGCATTTTTGACACAATAAAATTTCAAAAAGAAATAAAAATTTAGTCAAACACAAATACAAATACTTATGAAAAAATGTTTGTGAATGATAATCCGGCTAGGAACGATAAGAAAATAGCTAGAGAATCAGAAAACACTTTACCATCAAGTATACCTGACCATGTCTCACTCAACCAGGATTTTTTTTGTGAGTGAGATTTCAACCTTGTGATTAATTAGCACAAGTATGAGCCTTGAGCTCATCAAATGAATGTTATTTTTGGTTAAACCTCTTTCTCTTGATCTTTGGAGGAAAACCGTTATGATGCGAAACATTATCGTAAAAGTTACTATCATCAAAATACGACGCATAGTTTTTGTTCTTACTTGAAGAAATTTGTCTAGAGGGAATTGACAGCCTGTTAATAATCTCTTTATAACCTTCAATTATCATTTTTAGGTTGTCTTCCATACCTCCATTTTTGCTTCCTTCTTCTGGTACCTTTTTCACATCAAGAACAACATTATCTCCCTTTTTAATAGAAGAAGATCCTTGAGCTCTTCTTGGCCGAAATGGTTTAGGAAGAATGTTTCACATTCGAACATTTGAGAAACACGTCGAACTGACTTTCCTGGTGGGGTACACAAGGTGAGTACTAAAACCAATTAGTTTAGACATACGAATGTCAGTTAAACCTTTAAGAATTAAATTTAAGGTGTGTTGAAGACGATCTATAGAATTGTCATTCAACCTAGATTTACTCTTTTGTTCACCGTGTCCTTTTGATTAGACAAAACAGTGTTAATGCCATCGTTGGGAGATATCTTCCTTCCAAGAGATGTGGAATTTCCTTGATTAGAGGAAAACACAGGCACATATTTTCCAAAAGGAAGGGATTTCGATTTTGCTTCTGGAACAGAAATTTTTCCAGTTAAATCAGGAGCAATTGGTATAGTGTATTCTTTAGAACATTCTTGAACAAAGAGTTTACTCAAAAGAAGTTCAATTTCCAAAGCATTCTCTTTGAGTTTTTCCTTAAGCAGAGTTCGTGAAGAACAGACTGAGGCATTTTCCTCTCGAAGGACCTTTAGAAGAGAGTCACGCTCATTTACCATACCAACAAGGATATTGACTTTGTGTTTCAACCGGTTGAAATCATCATCCTAGATTCTAACAAGTTTTAGAATCAATGCACTCTCTTTGGCTACTTCCCTTTCAGCTTCAGAATCAAATTCGTCAGTAAGGTAATCCGGGTAACACTTGTCAATGGAAGTTTATTTCGTTGGAACACTAGGTTCTTCTATATTCGAGATCGAAAATTTTTTCTCCTTAATAGATTTCATTCAAACATACCTTTTGTTTCTGGTAATGCGTTTATCAGAGATAACACTTCTGTTCATATTCAGATCGCTACAAACACAAACTTATAAGGTCTTTAATGTGTTTGCTTGCTCTGATACCAATTGAAAAAGCGGGGGTACAACAACCACACCCGATATTTCGTTTGGCAATCTCAATAGACAAAATCCAATATACTTTCAAGAGAATCAACTAGACAGTCAGACTCAATCTAGAGAAAAGTACAAAGAGTTTTATATCTCTAACTCTCAATTCAATCTGCAATCAGCAAATAGGAATTTGCAATCCCGATTGAATATAAGAGAAATAACTTGAACAGTACAAAGACAATGTTCAAGGATCAATCAATTTCAATCAACAACCAAAGGTTGGATTTACCAGTTGATCGATTTAACGCACAACCTGTGATATTTAAATTATATAACAAAATATAATGCGGAAAAAAATAACATAGACACCAGAATTTTGTTAATGAGGAAAACCACAAATGAAAAAAAAAACCCAGGACCTAGTCCAGCTTTGAACACCACACTGTATTAAGCCGCTACAAACACTAGCCTATTACCAATGAACTTTGGACTGGACTGTAGTTAAACCCTAATCAATCTCACACTGATTCAAGGTACAATTGCGCTCCTTATGTTTCTGATCCCAGTAGGATACTATGAACTTGATTCCCTTAGCTGATCTCACCCACAACCAAGAGTTGCTACGACCCAAAGTCGAAGACTTGATAAACAAATCTGTCTCTCACAGAAAAGTCTATTGGAATAAATAAATCTGTCTCCCACATAAATACCTATGAGTTTTTTTCCGTCTTTATATAAATCAAGGTGCATGGGAACCAATTGATAAACCAGACTTATATTCCCGAAGAACAACCTAGTATTATCAATCACCTCACAATAATATTAATCGTATGGTAGCGAAACAAGATATTTTGGAATCACAAACGATGAGACGAAGATGTTTGTGACTACTTCTAATATTACCTATCGGAGACTAAACTCAAGCAAATCTTAGCAAAGATAATACTCAATCATGATAAAAGAAGTAACATCAGGATACGCAACTACAGAGAAAATAGTTGGGTCTGTCTTCACAATCCCAATGAAGTCTTTAAGTCGTTAACCTACAGGGTCTCGTGAAAAACCTAAGGTTAAAGGAGAATCGACTCTAGCTTATACAATTAGTATCACACAGGAGGTGTGGGGATTAGGTTTCCCAGTTGCTAGAGTTCTCCTTTATATAGTTTTCAAATCAAGGTTTGCAATCTAAGTTACCTTGGTAATAAAGCATTCAATATTCACTGTTAGATGAAAACCTGATTAGCCTCAAGATAATATCTTTCAACCGTTATATCGAACTTATCTTGTTATACAAATGTACCTTCATTTAGGTTTAAGTAACCGTACCTAAATGTGTACATTATGATGGCTCAACAGTAGTTAACCGAGGTTAGCTATATGAACACTCTCATATCAACCTTATTCATCTTAACCATAACTAGTTCAAATGACTCCAATGAAACTAGTTAAAGAGTTGTTTAATTACTATATTCTCATAGAATTATACAAGAACACAATTGAAGAAAAATCGGTTTGATTCACTCGAATCAATTCATGAACATTATATCCACGGTTTGCAAAGAATGCATTCCTTAATATATAAATGTACTACTTCATGAACAAACCAATTTTAGAACTTTAACCACTCAAGTATGCAAACGGGTACGCATACTTAAGTAGCCGGTCTGAGTATGGGTTCGCCAGTATGCGAACATATACGCATACCTTAGTATACTTCCAAAACCCAGCTGAAATTTCCGGACCTGTATCTTACGCAAGTACGCGTACCGGTATGTGTACTTGGTACACGGAATTTCACAACTACAAGTACGCATACGGTCATGGATTACATACATGCAAGAATGCATACTATGTTCATAATTCAATAGTTCTAAACTCTATTTCAATCATTGAAACTTTCTTAGAGGATTACAATAGTCGTTTTCACATACTATTAGCATCAAATCAATTTTCAAGTTATTGAAATATCATAACGAAACATTCCAAGTCTACACCAAATGATTGTATCACACAAACCATGTAAGATGTGTTTGTACCCTAATATTTTACACTAGAAATGGGCTTACTTGGGCCTAATATGCTCCTCTTATGATTCAAAAATGGCCAACTAGGCCTCCCAAGCACTATACATAGAAGCCCATGTGCAAAGATTCAAGTCAAGGCATGGAGGGCCCATGTCATCAATGCCACGCCAGCATTGAACTACACGTCAGAAGTGACACATAATCAGTGCTACATCAGCAAGGTGTACCAACCAGAGTGTGCCACGTCAGCTTTGAACTGCCACGTCAGCGGTACCACGTCAGCATGACGTGCCAACCAGAGTGTGACACTCCAACAGAAAAGCACAGTTAGCAGTTCAGTGTGTGGTGACGTCATCATGACATAACACCGTTAGAAGAGTTATGATGTCCTCAAGTTATTTTAACGCCGTTACCCAGTAAGCCAATCAGGACCGTCCGAGGTAACGCCGTCATGACAACGTCACCGTTATCTTCTCCGGCAACGGTAGCAACAACAGGTTGCCGGCGGCGACGACCGGGAGGGGATGACCATCAAAATCCGAGTCCGTATGAGAATTCTACTCTGATTCTAGTAAAGGGCGCTAATTAGGGTTTCAACATACCAAACCCTAATTTAGACAAAGCCGCAAGCGCTTCCCTTCCAAGACACACACTGCCAGTGGCTCCAATCCATGATAAAGCCATGCCGGCTATGCTTTCATGCCGCTGGCTACCAGACGAAGGGTTGCAATAATCAACGGATGCCCTTCCATCTGAGATGCAGATCTCAACCGGTCAAGTTTGCCACCTAACGCATAGCAACTTCCGGCCCAAGGCCAAACATCATGATTTATACTAAAACTCTAATTTTGGCCACGCCTAAACTATGCCAAGCCATGCCGGCCCTAAACCATGTCGCTGGCTGCCAAACAAAGGGTTGCAACAATCAATGGCCACCCTTCCATCTGAGATGCAGATCTCAGCCGTCCAAGGTTGCCAGCTAACGGATGGCCACCTTTGGCCCAACGCCAAAATCCTAGCTTGGCCATGCCTAACCACGTTAAAGTCGTGCTGGCCATGCTTTCATCACGCTGCTACCAAGCGAAGGGTTGCAATAATCAACGGCTATCTTTCCTCTTAAGATACAAAATCTCGAGCGTCGAAGGTCACCACCGAGCCGACAAGTCTCCAAGCTCAACTTTCCAGACAACAACAATGTGCTACACGTTTTCCATGAAAACACTCGAGACATCAACGCATGTCACAAACTGGGGGATGCTCATTGGGTATTGGTTTGGCGGTTTATAGCGTGCGGCGTACACTACGCCCGATATAAGAAAGTGTCATAAGGATGAGGCGGTTAGTAAATACAGGGAATAATGGTGAAACGCTTTCTTTTATGGATGGTAGGATGAGGCGCCATTTTTGCCTTGTTAGTAAACACTCGTTATAAGAAATGTCAATTTTTGACCATTGATCTCATGCTTCGACATAGACATCAAGATGGTAGAAGCAGGCGATCCGCTCAGGGATCGACGACTCAGTTACCAGACGACCCGATTATCAGTCTTGACACGGCGAGGGATGACTGTGGACTGCCTAGATATTAAAAGCGAATGATCCAACCAGGGATCGACGACTCGAATATTATCAGATGATACGACTGGGGACTTTCCACAATCACGGCGGTGCTTCCCATAAAACTCGGTCTTACACCCGGAAGGTTCCCTTTTCATCAGGAGACCTGAAAAACCGAGTAAGTCATACCTAGACAAGATACATGGTTTGCTATTTCAAGTTTTCACAGGAATGATAAAACCGATAGCCATGTTATGTTTCACCCCATGTCATCTACCAACACACGGTTCCATGGTTTTCCTGGGATGTTTGCGTCACTTGCAATCGTAACCAAGACAACATCATTCCCAAAAATAATCCATTCCAAAACAATTCATTCCAAAAGAATAATCCAAAACCCTCAAGGTAATATTTGTCTATCAACCCAAGAAATCCAAGAAATCAAAACCATAAACCAAGCGCTTTATTTGATTTTAAAAAAAAATAGTCACCTACCCGTGCATGCCTACTTTTCATAATAATGATTACCCGTCACTATTCATGAGGTAGCCGACGTTACTACGGTGATATTCGAAGAGGAATTGTTTATGATGAAGTATTTCTAAAAGTTTATGAAAAGAATACCCATGGCTAGGGTTTACACCAGTTCAGAAGAAAAATATTTCTACAAATTTATGGAATGCATACCTATGGCTAGGGTTTGCACCAACACAAGAAAACACGAGAACAAATGAAAGAGAAACGCTGGAGTACATAGCTGAAATATGCTTGCCCACTTTATTCCTACCACGCTACCGCTAACACCAGGACGTGATAACAAAGATACGAGATAAAAAGGGGAGCCAACCCCTTTCATAAGCATAACACTTTTTGGAATTTGAATAAGGAAAGGATTTCCTGTTTGAGATACGTAGGGAAAGAGGCAACTGGGCCCGCAAGAACAAGTCCGCGCCACGCCAAGCCAACATCGTGCCAAGCCAACAGTCCGCGCCATGCCCAGCCATACCAAATCCAAGCCAGCTTCCATGCCAAGCCAACGTCCACGCCAAGCCAGCGCCCATTCCAAGACGATCCAGCGCTAACAACTTGCATCTTTCCATCTCTAACAGCTTGCATCCTTCCTGCGTTAGCAACTTGCATCCTTCAAGCGCTAACATCTTGCATATTTACAGCAGCTTGCATCCTACCAGCGCTAACAACTTGCATCTTTACAACAGCTTGCATCTTTCATCCTTCCAGCGTTTCTCTTGAACCCCAGTAGAAGGGAATCAGCAATCTAATTTCATTACACGTAAAGATCATGAACAACTTCTCCAAAATCGAAGCAAAGAAAATCAGCAACCCCCCTGAGTTCACAAAGATTCTTTTCCTGTCAGGAGATGCATGATTTTTGGGGACTTCGCCCGCAAAATCGTGCAGTTTATGATGAAACATTTATATAAGATTATATATTTACCCAAGGCACAACATCAAGACATATTTGCAGCCCTCAACCGCACTGTATCAGGAAAGCAGCTGTTTCCAGCCAGGGAAGTCGTTCCCAAACCCCAACCTCTCCTGGAAAACACGATCGATAGATGGAACTGAGGACTCCAAACCACTGTTCACTTGAGGGATGTCTAGTTTGACAGAATGTTGAGTGACGCAGTCTCCGGCTTCAACATTGTAACCGTCAAGGCTCTGAGAGTTTCAAGGCGTCGAATCTACGTTCTCTCAAGAAGTGGCTTTTCTTTATTCCAGCAGCGGCTCCGCTTCAATGTTCGCTTCAGCAGCCGCTACGCTTGAATGTTCGCTCCAGCAGCCGCTCCGCTTCAGCATTATCTACATAAGCTGCTCCAGGATCCGAAGCAGCATTTGGCTCCTTAAGTTTCAACATCCTCTCCAAGAGCCGAAGCCGCTTAAACACCACTCCTTCCTACAAAGGATCGTTCCACTACACTCCCCATGTCAAGGATCATGATCGCAGCCAGCCAATCTTCGCAGTCATGGCCACCCTTTGATCCATCCCGCCAAAACTCATGACCACGGACAGTTTGCTCGCTTACACATCCAACCCATCATTTTACTTCCATGAATTCCCATACAATTCTAGCCAACCTACTTTGTTTCCACAACAATATAGTCTCTTATGATTACATCTGCTACCAAGAACTATTGCCGCTCATTTTTTGATACCAGCCAGAGCTTCACCGCAGCAGCAATCACTACAAACGTAACCCGTACTAGTACTCCTCCATATTTTAATTTCACGTGGAAGAAGTAACAAAATCACCAGTACGAACGCACGATGGTGATGTCTTTATCATGGTCAACCCACTGACCATACAAGATGGAAATATGTAAACCATACTTGTGGATTGAGGATCTACACGGAATCCTTTCACTATCAAAGCTCAGAAGACACAGTCAACCAAAAGGCCATAACCACAACAAGGTCATCTATTCTTAAAGGGTGTAGTGCAAGAATATCATCACCTCTCTGTCTAGAAGACGCCTTCAACACTTTATGAGGCCGCGGCGGATCCCAAGCATGATCAGAGGAAAACAACTTTAGAAACTAAAGAAAATGCGATTGGGGACTGCTCATCGCAGTCCATCCCGACGACCATCAAAGACTCATGAGATAACTCCAGAGACGCGGCTGAAATATTTTCTTGAAGAAACAGAGGGAGCCACGATAAACAACATAACTCTCTCATTCCTGCCTCTTCGCTATCCAGAATATTTCGTCCATGTGCGTCCCAACGTCACATCCAGAAGAGTACAATAAGCTTGAATATGGATTCAAGGTGATGCGATGAAAGTAGGCTACACATGGGGACTACCATCATGAGACGCTTTCACTCCCCTCAACCTGTTTATTTCTGATTTCAACATCATCATTGACGAAGTTTTACGAGCCTCGAGAATTTCTCAACATGAAGCCGTACATGTGCTTCAAAAAAAGCACGCCACAAAGATACATTCACATATTCGGCCATGTCATCGGATATAATGGAAATATAACTGGGGATTGCTCACCGCATCCCATTCCATACGATAGTCCAAGATTAAGAAGCTGGTTCAAAGGTGTCTCTTGGAACAAAGTCCTTGAAGACTTGATAGCATCAAATTGGCAACAAAATGTCTCCCAACTCATCTATTTCATCCCGTGTCTTCGGAAGATTTCTACCATACAATCATCCACAACATATCAATCATCGAAATCAGAAGGTCCAGACACTGAACAACCTAAAGTCAAGGATGAACCGACAACGCAACAACAATATCCAAGATTAGCCCTGACATGATCGTTGCCGAGCATATATTTCATCCATCCATCCCAAGAATGCAGTGGAGTTTTGGTAAATTTTGGAATCCACTGGAGAGACACTGCAGATGAAAGCACAAATCGAGACGAGCAACAGAAGAGGGTCGATACCTCTTTTCATGCGGATGGAGTTTCTAGAGTTTGAACAGAATGAAGATTCCTTCTTGCTCCATGAATGGGAATAGGTGACTGGGCGCGACTATGACACCTCGGGCCCGCAACATTCCTCCTGAATTCTTCTTGAATTTTACTGTCGAGCTGTTTTCACCTCCCGAACAAGCTCAACACCTAAATATTCCCGCGATTCTAGTAAAGGAAAATTCTTCGGGAGGTGTATAATTCTCGTATGGACTCGGATTTTGACTGGGAGATAGAAAATTATTTTCCGTTCATAATGGAGGGGCGGACCGTCAAAATCCGAGTCCATACGAGAATTCTACAGCGATTCTAGTAAAGGGTGCTAATTAGGGTTTCAGCATGCCAAACCCTAATTTAGACAAAGTTGCCATCATTCCACGAAACTGAAGCCAGCCGTCATCCTTCCGAGGAACTCAAGATATCTCCACTCCAAGACGCGCAACGCAAGCGGTTTCATTCCAAGCCGACCAATGCTGACGGCTCCATTCCAAGTCGACCAATGTTGACGGCTCCATTCCAAGCCGACCGATGCTGACGGCTCCATTCTAATCCCATATAATGCCCGCGGCTCCATTCCAAGCCGCACTGTAGTTGCAGGAAATCCCACAATACACCCCTCACTATATTTTGTTTAACTAATCCATTCAAAAGATAATAGATGAACAATTATGAATGTTTATTAATAACTTTCTTGAATCCTTCCACGGGAAAATGGAATTACACTTAAGAACTTACAAATATTCTCTCACTTTCTCTCTCCTAATGACTTACTCTCCAATCCAAAAAAGACCTCCCCACGACGTATTCACTCATCCCTTTATATAGGGTAGTACATAGTGAATGACAATAAATGCTCGTCCTTTATTTTCGGTAATGTCTTGCGAAGTGTCGCAGACGTACAAACATTCATACTCGCGACACTTCTTAACTTTCGCGATTTCATATCCTCTTATCGTCATCCAATGCGTCATTTATTTTTAACCCTCTCGCGATCGACTCGCAATGTTGTTATCCGTTGTCTTCGCGAATTGTTGTTGTGGCGATATTATGATCCTACATCTTGCCTCTTCTCATGTCTTCTCTGCGAAGGAGAGAATGTCATGAGAATCAATATTTTTGAACCGCCGCAACTGTTTATTTGTACTTGTTTCAGTTTCATCTTTCCATACGGACTTTATTACAGATGTCTACTCCTCCATTCTATTCCTGACACGTTTCTTTTAATCGTTTATTCTTGACCATTCACGTCACTTCTCACATTAAGTGCTCTCGTTTTCCCCGAGGGTGTTTCTCTCTATATATATTTTTCATATCTTTCTCTTCTCCTCTTTCGTCTTCTCTCTGCAATTTTTCTTTTATCTTCTTCTTCCGCAAGTTGCGCTTCTATTACTGCAAATCTTGAATCTTTTTTATCATATCTTAATCTTCGATTCTTTATCTATTCTCATATTGATAATGGCTTCACTTAGTCGTATGTACAAACCTCGCTTTATTGAGATTCAGAAAAAGTTGCAAGATAAAGGTTTCACCCTTTCTATCATTCCTAATCAAGGAGGTTCATCTATACTCACTGCCAAGCTTTTTTCTGATCATCAATGTGATGATCACAAAATTATTGTTTCGCTAGGTCAACTTCTCGCAGACTTCCCATTCCTTTATATGATCCTGAGATGCCACTCTTTTATGAAATCCTTTCCCATCCGGACTTCTCGCGAGCTGTCTATCAACTATGCGGCGATTGTATCCGCCTAATGCTCGAGTTTGCCTGTCGTGGTGCTGGCAAAGGATCTCTATACCCTAACAGTGCCAGAGATCCCGAATATGTGAATTTAGAAATAATCCTGAGAAATACACCGTGGAAAACTTCTTTGAAAATTATGAAGTAATAGGCATGAGAAATAAGAAATCTCGCTGCGGCGCTCGGTTGAAGAGAAAAGATAATATCCCTGAGGATAAATTACTTATGCAAGATATCGACTGGCATTCGGGTAAGAACACTACTCCTCGCCACTCTAAAGATGACAGGTGGTGGGTTGTTCCTTTGCTCTTAAGTGGACCTTACATAGCAGGTTCGCATGTACTCCCTGCAAATCTCACAGGCTATCATCCTTGGGAATTTAAGTGGCCCGAGGAGATGAAAGAGGTATGTCTCCATAGTTTGCTTTTGCAATCCTCTTTTCTCTTGTATTCATTGAGTTTGTAAATTTTCCGTTGCCAAACCGAGAAAAAGTTATAAGGCAAATCCACCGGCAAGCACCTTGGCAATACTTCGATCGCTTACGGATGAAGTAAGAAATATCCTTTTTGTATTACTTGACAATATTGTTGCCTCTATTTCTTATCTTCATTTGTATGCGAAGGTTGACGCTGAGGAAACGATAGCTGCGAAGGTTAAAGGCAAAACTAAAGCCAATGTACGCAAGGATAAGTCTTTTGCTCCACCATCTAAGAAGCGAAAAGCTCAGCCTTCCTCTCATCTTAGCTCAAGTTCTGAATCTTCCGATGAGGATGATAATGATAATGTTTTGGATTCAACTTTCCAAAATGAAGCTCAATCGGCCAATTCTCCTATGGATCAATTGTTCAAAGATCTTCTCGGATTCTCTTCAAGGAATTGGAGATACTCAATTGACTTCTATATGCGAGAACCTCGCCACCATATGTAATGCTACACTACTGGATGGCAATGACTCTTTCAAAGGAGTTTCTAGATCTGTATCTCCTAGCTTCTTAAATGCACTTAATTCGTTGGTATGTTCGAACTCATATTTCTCCTCCAACTTTAGTTTTTAACTTATATCTTAATAACCTTTTTATCTTTCTTCGCAGGCTGGAAAAACTTCTTTTGTGGTTGCCTCAGATCTTGAGAGGAGGTATAACATTCAATTGAAGAAGAATACCCAATTTTGCACAAGGATCAAAGAATTAGAAGTCGAATCTGCGAGATCTCGCGAAAAGATCCAACAATTGGAAACTGAGTTTTCTCGCTCGTAAGGACAAAGTTACCACTCTCCCAACGCTAATCAAGAACTTTATGGTATAAAAACTTTTTCTCTCTTATTATTCTCATCTTGCCAATTTCTGTTGCTACGACTTATCATTTTCGCAGATGTATATAACCTCTCCGAAGAAGCTATTCTTCTCCATTCATTTCCTGAGCCTATGGATAGTGACATTCTTCTCGCTCATCTCAACAACTCTTTAAGTAGTTCGTCAAGCAGAATTAATCCTCTTTCATTAAATGAACTCCAAACCAAGTACCGCCTCTTAGAAATTGAGCACAGATCTAGTTTAAGTATAGCCAACCAGTTTAAGCAAATGTACCTCGAGTCTCATGAGGAAACCAAAATTTTAAGGAAGAAAATTAGTGACCATATAGATGACAAAGATCGCATTACTAATAATAGTGCCCAGGCATTAGTAACATTTCAAAAGTCCCTTCTCGAAGTGCAGATGGAGCGAGATGAATTGCTTCGCCAGAACTCCTTACTTAATGAGCGAGAAAATCAAATTCGTTCACTTCTTATTATAAATAATGACGATGAATTCGCTTGGGCTGCGAAAATCTTAGATAATGCCGTGAATAATTTAGGTGTTGATGTTAGTCTTCATACCGAGCATACTTCCTTGGTTAAAGATATAATATCCGACGAGAGAAGGTTACTTATTATACCTTACTGTTTCTTACCTCTCGTAATATTGCTGTTGAGTTGTTAACTTATCGTTGTCTACTTGCGTAGTCCGAAAAAGATTTCAAGCAAGGATTGAAGAACTTGAATCGAGAAAGCACAAATTCGCAAAGAATCTCAACCTTCGCGAGAATAAATATTCCAAGTTGAAGAATCACTTTCAAACTACAGTGGCGAATTTCAATAATGATGTCGTTCGTTTTCGCAATGAAGCCATGGAGTATGTTTGTAAAGATCGTAAAATCCCTCTTTCTTCATATCCTTGGCTTTCCGAAGAAGTTCTGAGAATTTGCCTGTCTCGGACATTTCGATAGTGAAGCCACGAAGAAGAAAAAATTCTGGCGAGAATAATAGAATCAAGGATCAGATAAAGGAGAAGAATCGCCAAAGAGATGATTCTTTTTGTTTCTTTCGCTGCCTGTAATATCTGTACATTTCTGTGTCTCTTTTTTGTAAACTTCTTGGGTTTCTTGGCAGTTTTTCCCTTGTAATATAATTGGCTAACATTATTAATGTTTAACTCTTTCATTGGAAGATGGATAACAATATTTCATCTTTTCCATCCCCATATCTGCCTCTGTTATGCATCTTCAGATGAAAGTATGAAATTTCCGAGATTCGCACTTTCTTCTTCTGACCAGGAATGATGTTTAAATTTATAATTGCGATGAAGTCGCAAAAAATTTTCATTAAAGAAGAGATTTTTTGGTCTCGCCTTATCATTTTTGGTGGTCTTCTAAGCTTGACCTTCCTAAGTAAAGGTCTTACTCACACCCTTTATTGCGACAAGATCGCAGGACGTCTTACACTTGCATGCAAAAACCCATTGACCTTGTCTTATCATTATTCAAGTATTTTTGCCTCTGCAGGATATTTGGCTTGCGACAATATGACAAGCCTAAATTTTCTTGCGAAAGTAAAGCCCCATGACATTGTCGTCTTGCGACGAAATCGCAGGACGTCTTTACACTAGCATGTAAGGACCCATTGATCTCGTCTTACCCTCGCGTTAGTATTATTGCCTCTGCAGGGATCATTGCACAAATATGACAAGCCTAAGTTTCCTTGCGAAACAAAGCCTCGTGACATTTGCGTCTTTGGCACTTATCGGCTCCCTAATGGAGGGTGCCGCCCCTTATCACCTCCCCGGTTGCCCCTTCAAGGAGGCGTACATCGGCCATACAAGGCTAGCTCCTCCCATCCGGTCTTAACAACAACCGGTTGTTTTCGCAGCCTCTTATCCCTTATACCTATAGAGTTTATGGTTACAAGGCCGCACCCTAAGTGGAGTTTTCTTCGGGCCGAGTGCGGATGCGCCAAGACTTGTCAAGAGTGGTAAGGAAGTTCCATGCTCCCCGCACTCTTGACTCAACCGTGTACCTCGGCGCCTTGATCATACGCCGACTCCTTGAAAGAGACCTCGGTCGCCCAACCAGGGTATAACCTACATATATAGTTGGGAATCCAAGGTACCTCCTCCGGATAGGCTTTCATGGGCCCCAAATCTGCATGACCCAGGTTCCGGGGCGGTGTAACCTTTTCCCCGAGCCATGTTAAGAGATACCCCTTATATGACGCACTTTAGGTCTTACATTTGCCTCTTACGAAATGTAATTCGCGAACTAGGGTGTACGCCATAAAGGTTCGTCCCATTCATTTATTCATTCATTGTTGTTAAATCATTCAATCATTCATATTTAATCGCTGTCTGATATTTAATTTGCGAAGACATCGCACAATGTTGTTCATTCATTTTTGCCTCGGATTCTTGTACATTTTCTTTGTCGAAATCCTCACATATCATTTCTTCTTAGTCTTGCCTTTAATATATCTTTGTCGATTACTTATCGCAGATCATTCAGCTTACTTTTTATGCTTTTTGTTCATTATACTCTTTGCTGTAGTGTTATCCCAATCCTTGAAGGACTCCTTTCCATCGTAACGTTCGCCTGCTTCCATGCATTCATCTGCGACACTTCGCAATGTTTCTACGACACTTCGCGATGAACTACAACCAATTATCTTTGCAGCATCGTAACATTCGCCTATTCTTGCGGCACTTCGCGATGCTTCTTCATTTCTTATTTCTATAGTATCCACCATCAGCTTCTCTTTCTCTCGTTCATCTTTGATATTCTGTTTCCAACCTTTCCTTTTAGCATTTCTCTCTTCACAGCCTCTCTACGTCAACCTCATAACATTTCGACCTTCCTTCCAATCTCCCTTTATAATTCCAATACCATTTGGATGGGGAAATTTTATGCATTGATGGTATGTTGATGCTACTCCCAAGATTTCGTGCAGCCATGGTCGCCCGATTAATGCGTTATAAGGAGATTCCACGTCAACCACGCAAAATAAAATGTCAGCTGATAATCCTTGTAAAGGTATCCTCATGTGAACCTCTCCTTTAGGTTTGTTCGCTGTGCCGTTAAAACCATAGATTTTGTACGTTGAAGGAATCAAATTTTCATCCTCTCCACCCATGGTCTTATAAGTATGGTAAAACAGAATATTCACCGAACTACCAGTGTCGATTAGGATTCTATTGATTGCCCAACAATTTTCTGCTTCGTCGTCTTCTCCATCAACTCGGTCTTGGATTAATGTCTAGTCGCACCACCAACGGGCTATCATGTGCTTCTCTTCCTTTGGGTATCTCGTCACAGAGAAAGAAATAATTTTTAGTTGCCAATCTTTCAATTGCGACTTTCTCGCCAGGTGCATTACTTCTTTGTTATGAAAATCTCTTGCATATACTCTACTAAGCACATTATCGTGAAAATCTTCAATTGTACGATATGAATGAACTATAGAGTTGCAAAATAGATTTTTGGCCTTTGTTCCCACTTCTATTACGAATGCTTCTTTTCCCTTCTTTGAAACTGTTCTTTGCACTTCGATGGTGATGTTGTTAGTACTTGCTTCCCTTTCTCTTCATTTTCTAAAAAATGAGCCAATTTCCCCTGATCAATCATTCTGAGGATGATTCTCTTTATGTTTCTGCAATCATTTGTTAGATGTCCATGAAAGCGATGGTAAGAACAATATTCATGACTTCTGTCACTTGGTGGTGGTTCACTCCCTGCATTCCATGATGGTGGTACGTCCTCCATTACAAGTATAGCTTCCCAAATTTTCTCAACACTAGCATTTAGTGGTGGCATTCGATCTCTTCCCATACCACTCTGCGATTTCTTGGCCTTCCATGGTTATTCTCGCCTTTGTCCTCCATAAGTTTCTTGCATATGATCTAATCTCTCGAATTTTATTATTGTTGCCGCGGTTGTAGTAGTTCCTTTCTCTATCAAACTCCTCCTGATCTCGGCTTCCCATTGCCACTATTTTCTGCTGTCCATCGTCAACTCTGTTTTCCGGTTGTCCTTGCGAAGTGGTCGCCACTGAATTTAAAAATTTTGGTAATAAACTTGCATTCGCAGCGTTCGAACTTGTATTCGCAACCGGGTATGATTCCATTTCATTTTGTCTTTCTTCCAAAGCAATGTATTCTTCTTGGAGTTCTCGCAATTTCAGCCATTGTAATCGTATTTTTAATTCTCGAATATTTGAATGTATAACAAACTTGTTGCGAATAGCGCATTTACAAATGATAAAATGAGATATCTTTCCTCTACCCTTCCTAGCCATTTCACCGCACATTGTCCTCCATCTCATTGTCAAATGTCTTAAACTCTCGCCAACTCTTTGTTTCAATCCGAATACATCTTCAATTCCTGGTCGCGTGGAGTTGTTACTTATATACGCTCCCAAGAAAATAGTTTGTAAATGGTTGAATGACGAGATTGTGTTTCTCGGTAATCCTTCAAACCATTTCAGTGCTTCTCCAATTAAGCTTGATGCGAAGTATTTGCACAATATGGCATCATGATTCTCCCACCGTAACATACATCTCATATAAGCCTTGATGTGTTGTATCGCACGAGGTTGTTCCATCGAAAATGTTGGTTAATCCCGGGCAGATTGCATTTAGGTGGTATTCCTCCCATTTGTACTTCTATTGTGAAAGGAGTCTTCGCAGCTTCTGCGATGGCTTCATCCAACTGTCTTCTTCCTCCTCCCTTCCTATTGTTTAACAATTCTCTCATTTCTGCTAGTTCTTTCAAGATTTGTTCATTTTCCTCAGGATTTGATTCTGCTGGTCTTTTTAGCTCTGCCTCCCGCCTCCTGCGTTCATGTCTGTTTTGACCTTCTTGTCCACTATTTTCTTCTCTCCTTTCTCTGCGACTTTCTCCTTCGTCTCTTTCATCAATTCGCATACCATTATATCTATTGTTCTCTCTTCTGGGTTCTCTATCAACTCTCCTCTGCATCCTGTCGTATTCTCCATTGGTATTTCTATTGACACGATCTTGTGCTCGCCTCCTCTCTCGGTTGTCGTGATTATTTTGCCGGATTGCTTCTTCCAATTCTTGGTTTTCCACTTCTCGCTCTTACTCTCTCTCTCGCGGGCTAAGCGTGCTTGTTCAGCATAATGTTTCTCAATGTCGTCCACGATCTCTTTTTGCCTTCTCAATGCTTCTCTTCCATGCAGTATTGTTCTTCCTTCAATAATGGATCATTTGGCCCCCCGAAATCGCCTAGTTCCCGATTTTCTTCATTCTGCTCATCTTGGAAATTCTCGGGATGGGGAATATAACGATCTTCTGCGTCCTCTCTTCTTTCATGATGTTCGAGCCGAGATTTTGTGCTTCCGTTGGTTTTCTACCTCTGTAATTTCTGTCGGTAAGGCTCTCCTTCTTTCTTCCCTAGTCGATCTTGAACTCGATCTCGCAGTGCTTCTCGATCTTCTATTTTGCAATCTTATATTTTCCATTCTTAATTCATGGTTCTGTCTTGTCAAGTTTGCTCGTTCCTCTGCCTCTAATCGCCTCTCTTCATGTATCGTTTGTCTCAATGTTTCCAATGTTGTGAGTTCTTCATTTCCTGGGTTTATTTCTCCATTCATTCTTAGATCTTCTTCTCCTTGTCCATTGTTTACCAATTGTTGCTCTTCTTCCCTTTCATCTTCAGAATCCGTCCTCCAAGTGTGCACACTTACTCTATCGTAATCCACAGTTTCATTTGCTACCGGTGGAATTAAAGCTTGGACATGATTCTCTTCATCATTCCTCATATTCATCCTTGACGATTCTCCTCTTTCATTTCTCCTTTCTCCAGTAAGTCTTCCACTTCTCCTCACCGGTTGTTCAAGTACATTTCTTCTTCTAGCCATTTCTCTTTTAGTAAATTCTTTGAAAATTATCTCAAATTTCTTTCTTGTTAATTCTCTTGTTTTAATGCTGTTCAAAGCCTCCCTGTTTCTAGCGCCAATATGTAGTTGCAGGAAATCCCACAATACACCCCTCACTATATTTTGTTTAACTAATCCATTCAAAAGATAATAGATGAACAATTATGAATGTTTATTAATAACTTTCTTGAATCCTTTCACAGGAAAATGGAATTACACTTAAGAACTTACAAATATTCTCTCACTTTCTCTCTCCTAATGACTTACTCTCCAATCCAAAAAAGACCTCCCCTACGACAGATTCACTCATCCCTTTATATAGGGTAGTACATAGTGAATGACAGCTAAGCTGTCCTTTATTTTCGGAAATGTCTTGCGAAGTGTCGCAGACGTACAAACATTCATACTCGCGACACTTCTTAACTTTCGCCAGATTTCATATCCTCTTATCGTCATCCAATGCGTCATTTATTTTTAACCCTCTGCGACTGACTCGCAATGTTGTTATCTGTTGTCTTCGCGAATTGTTGTTGTGGCGATATTATGATCCTACACGCACAAAACCTATGGCTCTTATTCCGAGCCGAGCAATGCCAATAACTCGCTAAGCCAACACCTCCGCGTTCCCTAGTCCAGCCAAGATGACGCGTGACCAAGCCAAGACGACAATCTACATCTCACCACTTCACGGTCAGCAACACCACAAGTAGAATCTATGTAAGGTCGCCAACACGAGAATCACGAACTCTCCGTACCTCTCGAAAAAGGTTAGCCAGGTCTTCTTGACTATCTTTCACGTCCTTGTCATTTCGATTTTGTCCTAGCCTGTCACCATCTTATGCTTACCTCGCAACAATGCTCCTGTTCTGAGCTAATCAGGGGACTTAATGTTGATGGTGGTTTTTAGCTTAGGGTCAAAATCGTAAAATCGTACATCTGACATGACGTCATTACGACCACTAGCGCATTTATTAAATCCTTTAATATGTCTGCGAGAAAATTACCGAGGGTACCTTTTTTTAATACTAATTAGGGTTTCGATAGGCCAAACCCTAATTCCCACACCACATGTGCCAATGGCATGCCGTGCCAGCCACACCTCCGCACCAAGGCATGCCAACCATGCCAGCTGCACCAGTGTTCCAATGGCAAGCCATTCCAGCCACATCTCCGCGCCAAGGCATGCCAACCATGCCAGCCGCACCACTGTGCTAATGGCAAACCATGCCAGCCACATCTCCATGCCAAGGCATGCCAACCATGCCAGCCGCACCACTGTGCCAATGGCAAACCATGCCAGCCACATCTCCGCACCAAGGCATGCCAACCATGCCAGCCGCACCACTGAGCCAATGGCAAACCATGCCAGCTACATCTCCGCGCCAAGGCATGCCAACCATGCCAGCCAGACCACTGTGCTAATGGCAAACCATGCCAGCCGCACCACTGTGCCAATGACAAACCATGCCAGCCACGTCTACCACGCCAAGGCATGCCAACCATGCTAGCCGCACCATGCGCCAATGGCATGCCAAACCCTTGGCCCCACCATGCCAAGCCAACCACACCTTGCCTTGACCCCACCATGCCAAGCCGTCCATGCTAAACCCTTTGCCCCACTATGCCAAGCCATCAACGCTATATTTTCCTTGGCCCTACCATGCCGGCCTTCCCCATGCGGCTACCAAAACGAAAGCGTGCGACGATCAACGACCACCCTTCCCTCCTAGATGCAAATCCTAGACGTCCAAGGTCGCCAAACAATGCATGGTAACCTTTGGCCCAAAACCCTAGTTTTGGCCACGCCAAACCGCAAGGCATGTCATGCCAATGGCATGCCAACCACCTTGCCGCGTCCCACCATGCCGACCTTCCCTATGCGGCTACCAAAACGAAGGCGTGCGACGATCAACGACCACCCTTCCCTCCTAGATGCAAATCCTAGCCGTCCAAGGTCGCCAAACAACGCATGGTAACCTTTGGCCCAAAACCCTAGTTTTGGCCACGCCAAACCGCGCCAAGGCAAGCCATGCCACATGTGCCAATGGCATGCCAACCACCTTGCCGCAACCCACCATGCCGGCCTTCCCTATGCGGATACCAAAACGAGGGCGTGTGACGATCAACGGCCACCCTTCCATCCTAGATACGAATCCTAGCCGTCCAAGGTTGCCAAACAACGCATATTAACCTTAGAATTCTTCTTGATTTTTATTTTCGGGTTGTTTTCATTTCCCGAACGAGCTCAAAACCTAAATATTGCCGCGTGGAAGATAGAAAATTCTTTTCCGTACAGAATGGAGGGGCTGACCATCAAAATCCGAGTCCATATGAGAATTCTACACCGATTCTAGTAAAGGGCGCTAATTAGGGTTTCAACATACCAAACCCTAATTTAGACAAAGACGCAAGCGCTTCCCTTCCAAGCCACACACTGCAGTGTATCCACTCCATGATAAAGCCATGCCATCCATGCTTTCATGCCGAAGGCTACCAAACGAAGGGTTGCAATAATCAACGGCTGCCCTTCCATCTGAGATGCATATCTCAACCGTTCAAGTTTGCCACCTAACGCATGGCAACTTCTGGCCCAAGGCCAAACATCACGGTTTATACTAAAACTATAATTTTGGCCATGCCTAAACTATGCCAAGCCATGCCGGCCCTAAAACATGCTGCTGGCTTCCAAACAAAGGGTTGCAACAATCAACGGCCAACCTTCCATCTGAGATGCAGATCTCAGCCGTCCAAGGTTTCCAGCTAACGCATGGTCACCTTTGGCCCAACGCCAAAATCCTAGCTTGGCCACGCCTAACCACGTTAAAGCCGTGCCGGCCATGCTTTCATGACGCTGGATACCAAGCGAGGGGTTGCAATAATCAACGGCTATATTTCCTCTTAAGATACAAAATCTCGACCGTCGAAGGTCACCACCGAGCCGGCAAGTCTCCCAAGCTCAACTTGCCAGACAACAACAACGTGCTACACGTTTTCCACGAAAATACTCGAGACATCAACTCATGTCACAAATTGGGGGATGCTCATTGGGTATTGGTTTGGCGGTTTACAGCGTGCGGCGTACACTACGCCCGTTATAAGAAAGTGTTATAAGGATGAGGCGGTTAGTAAATACAGGGAATAATGGTGAAACACTTGCTTTTATGGAACATCAATTCTAGGCGTTACCGGTTAACACCTCCTCCCATTTACTCACCCGTTTTCCATTTCTTAATGAGACCAGAGTACATTTCACTTCGGCTTGTATAAATAGGCATTACCTATTTCCACCAAACAACAAGTTCAGGTCAGGAGCATACAACACTCAGAAAACATTTGCTAGCTCTCCATCTGTTAGCTTTCCACTTTCTGATACAAGTCGTAAAACAATTACTCTTCCAGAATCTACTATTCTGGTCTCAACAATTTCTTCACTCCCCTCCCCAAAACCAACCCTTCTCCTTCAGTTTGTGACCGAAGCTAGTCTGCAACGAATATTTCTTGTTTTAGGCCGGATTTGTACAAATTGATCTCTTTAATCTAAAGTACTCCTTTGCAGTACATTGTTAAGGGTTTAAATTCGTTTCTCACCCATACACCCAAAATTACCAAAATCAGCAGAAACCTTTTTCACCCTCAAACAACTCTCCACAATGATGATATCATTATAACAGCTTGGATTGGCATGTTTCGTGTACACCATATTCTAGTGGATACGAGAAGCTCAGTGAGCGTGCTGTTTCAGGAGCCAATTCCTGTATGAATCTCTCGCACGACTTGATCGAGGAGGACGAAAATCCAATTATCGGCTTCAGTGGCAAAGTTATAAAGACGATTGGAAAGTAAAGATGCCTATAACAGTGGCTGAAAATTCCGTTCTAGGCAATTTCTTGTTGCTGGATTGTCAAGCTCCTTATAATGCGATCGTATGACGAGACTGGCTGCATGCGATCAGTGCAGTCACATCCTTGTGTCATCAATGCCTGAAGTTTATTACCCATGAAGGGGTCGTGAAGGTTGGAAACGAACAGATGGTCGCCCACAAGTGTCAAGAGAGTGATATGGATGAATACAAGAAATCAGAAGTTAGCGGGAACAATATCATGCAAGTCAAACAAAAATAACAATTACAGAATACTCTCCCCCCGGAATCATATATGGGAGAGGATGTGGCTGAACCCCCATCACTCGAGAAACTGATCGAGGTCCAGATCGGGGATAAGAAGCACAAAACCACGTTCGCAGGGGAAGATCTACCCACGCACGAACACGATGGTTTGATTACATTGGTAATGGAAAACGTTGACGTTTTTGCATGGAGTTTTGCTGAAATGCCTGGGATAGATCCGAATGTAACCTGCCACGGGCTAAATATCGATGAGAAGTTCCATCCAGTTTATCGTAAAATTAAGAATATGGCACAAAGCAAAAAATATGGAGTTGCTGCAGAAGTCGAGAAGCTGTTGGAAGAAGGCTTTATTCGACCGATACAATATCCTCGATGGCTGTCCAATGTCGTCCCTTTCCAAAGAAGAATGGCAAAATTTGTGTCTGTATCGATTTTATTGATTTGAATAAAGCATGTCCGAGTGATCCGTACCCACTTCCGCAGATTAGAGATTTGGTGGATGCAACCTCGAGGTACGGTAGACTGTCATTCATGGACGGTTTTTCGGGGTATAACCAAATACCTTTGTTCAAGGGAGATGAAGAACATACTGCCTTTGTGACTGACAGAGGAGTTTATTGTTATACTGTAATGCCGTTCGGGCTAAAAAACGCAAGGGCGACCTACCAACATTTGGTAGATCATATGTTCAAAGATTTGATTGGGAAGACGATGAAAGTATTTATTGACGATATGGTAGTGAAATATGAGCAAAAGGAGTCACATTTTCTCGATCTAAAGAAGACGTTCGATATCTTGAGGCGATATCGTATGGAGCTCAATCCAACAAAATATTCATTCGGGCTATCCTCGGGAAAGTTCCTTGGATACTTGATGACGCATAAAGGAATCGAGGCGAATCCGGAGCAAATCAGAGCCATCAGAGATATGCCATCCCCAAGAACGAAGAAGGAGGTCCAGAAACTAGCGGGATGATTAGTAGCTTTAAATCATTTCATTTCACGCTCGTCAGATCGATTCAAACCATTCTTTGACGTTTTGTAGAAAGTAGTGAATTTTTTCAACTCCCCCAGTATTAGTGAGTCCAAAAACTGGACAACCTGTCGGAGTTTATCTGTCTGCAACGGAGAATGTTGTAAGTGCAGTGTTATTTGTTAATGATCCATATGAAAAGCCTGTTTACTTCATCAGTAAATCTTTGACGGGGGCGAAAAAACAGTACAAAAAAAATTGAAAAGATAGCACTTGCACTGTTGCATGCATCTCGTCGCCTCAAACCATATTTCCAAGGGAGACAGATCGTAGTCTACTCTGAGTATCCGTTGAAGAGAATCCTGGAACGTGTTGATAATTCCAGCCGACTAGCCATATGGTCAAATTTTCTGGGGGCATATGAAATCAAGTACGAAACCAGAACTGCAGAGAATGGATACGCTCTGGCTGCATTGTTAGAAGATTTTCCTGTGGACGACATAGAAACGGTTACCGAAGAAGAAGAGAAGTTGTTGAACAAACCCATAGAGTCAACTACTAATCATACTGGGGGCGAGTCCATAATGGAGGTTGATACACCTGAGCCACTATGGATTGTATTTATTGATGGGTCATCAAATATTGGTGGAGATGGAGTTGGATGTGTCATACTTACTCTCGAAGGTTCAAGGATCGAGAAAGCGACTAGATTAGGCTTTCGAGCATCAAACAATGAAGCTGAATATGAAGCAAAAATTATCGGTTTAAAAGCTGTCAAACAGTTAAATGCGAAGAACGTGAAGATGATAATTGATTTTATGCTAGTAGTTAAACATTTTATGGGGACCTACAGAGCCAAGGAAGAGAGGATGACCTTATATTTAGATCGTATGAAAGAGCTGGTACATGAATTCGACCAATTCTATATTGGGAAGCGACCATAGTTGGAAAATAGGCACGCAGACGCTTTAACATATCTATCTTCCGCAGTCAATATTGATACCACCCATTTCGTTGTAGTGGATTTCTAAGAGTTACCTAGCATCTCTGACAGCCACTTTTTTTGGCTCTCGAACACGCTAGTTGGGGAGAGAGGGTAACTACATCATCACAGGGAGATATCGAAAACATTGAAAACAATATGGATATGGACAGTCCAGTGATAGACGATTCAGGCAATCCTGCTGAAAACTCTTCAGACTGGTGTCAACCTTATATTCGGTATTTGACAACCAGTGAACTCCCAGAAGATGAGCATCTCGCTTCAAAAGTGAAAAAGAATGCATGGAGATATTCAATGATCAAGAGACAGCTATACCGCAAACCTGTAACTTTGGAGCCATTTTTGCGATGCATATCAGCCGAAGAAAGGTCGACAGATATTGGCAGAGGCTTATGAAGGAATATGTGGCAACCATTCTGGAGGGCGTAGTCTCGCGCACATGATATTTTCCCAGGGGTACTTCTAGCCATACATGCAGAAAGATGCTAAAGAATACGCGCAAAAATATGTGCCATGCCAAGAGCACGCTCCAATTCCTAAAAGGCCCGCCAACGAATTGCATCCAGTTTTAAGTCCCTGGCCGTTCACTAAGTGGGGACTAGAGGTCGTCGGACCACTCCCCTGAGCTCCAGGAGGAGTGAAATATGTACTGTCCGTTACTTATTATTTTACCAAATGGGTCGAGGCAGTGGCATTGGTACATGTTACCAGGTACGACGTAAAAAGGTTCATATGGGAGAACATCGTCTGCATATTTGGAATCCCACACGACTTGGTGTCAGATAATGGGAAGCAGTTTTATTCCGGAATGATCAAAGAATTATGCAAAAACCTGAGCATTCGCCACAACTTTTCTGCTCCATATATTATGCTCAAAGCAATGGGCAGGCAGAATCGACAAATCGTGTTATTATGGACAACCTCAAGAAAAGGCTGGAGAAGGC
Organism: Papaver armeniacum; assembly: GCA_023531295.1. Classification (NCBI taxonomy): domain Eukaryota; kingdom Viridiplantae; phylum Streptophyta; class Magnoliopsida; order Ranunculales; family Papaveraceae; genus Papaver; species Papaver armeniacum. The sequence goes on along the minus strand of JAJJWW010005163.1, from coordinate 39,060 downwards.
GAAGGGAAAGTGGACAAAGGAGTTCCCTGGAGTCTTATGGTCTTACCGGACGACCCCAAAAAGATCCACTGGATTCTCCCCATTCACACTGGCTTATGAAACAGAGTCAGTCATACCCACTGAGGTACACCTGAAGACTACCAGGACCTGTGTTGTCGAGTCTGGAAAAAATAAAAGCATACTGGCTTTAGATAAAGATCTTATAGAAGAGCAAAAAGAAACAGCCTTGCAACAGTTGGTTTGACATCAGCAGGCAATCAAGATGAGTTACGACCGAAAGGTCAAAGAACGAACATTTAAGCCAGGGGAGTATGTGTTGAAGGAAACTCGAGCAGCCACAATGGAGCCAAACTGTGGAAAGCTCGGAGCAAATTGGAAAGGTCCATACATAGTAGACCGGCCCGCATCTTGTGGCTCCTACTACCTAAGGAACCTCGATGGTACTCAAGATTCAAAACCATGGAAGCCATGGAATTCGTTCCACTTGAAGAAGTTTTATCATTGGCTAAATTCGCATAGGAGTAGTTGCGTTCAAATCCTGTTGTTCTGCACTCTTTTTCCTTTATGATGGTTTTATCCCACTGGGTTTTCCATGCAAAGGTTTTAACGAGGCAGCTGTTGTTGGGCATTAGGTACTTATCTTGTTATTCATATTTAGATATTTAATATTATTTTGGTTTTCCACATTCTATCAAAATTGCTCATGTTTAATTATAAGCTGTTGCGGATGGTTCGAATCCGTGATCGTCCCAAAATGGCAAAGCAAAGTGCGGTTTAAGCTCTTTGTCAACAACATCTCCAACACCTTGCAGATAGGGTGAATGCACAATTTGAGCATTTTTACCCTATTCCAAACGTACCCCCATCATATGGGACGTCTATAAATGTGGCGAACATTTTCTCCTGTCCAAGCATGGGAAAGTGTACATATATCAACTATGCACGCATCTTGAATAGTGGGATTGGCCCCCTACGCGAATTCAAGATAACAGAGAAACACAAATTCTCATTCCATGCACGAGCAAAATGCAGTAAGGAAATGCACCCTTGCGCGAGCATTGAGCAGCATGATACAGTTACATACTGGGGGCGAGTTATATGTCACCTCAATCACTTGGGGGCGAGATATATAACACCTCAGCTCATAAACATAACAATACCTGGGGGTGAGTTGCATAACACTCCATAACACGCTTGGGGGCGAGTTATGCAACACTTCAGAATAATGCGAAGTCTTGTCGCGAACAGAATTGGGAAACCCGAACTTCTTAACCCATAACAAGTTATGGATTAAGAGGGGGCGATGTTTGTACCCTAATATTTTACACTAGAAATGGGCTTACTTGGGCCTAATATGCTCCTCTTATGAGTCAAAAAAGCACTATACATAGAAGCCCATGTGAAAAGATTCAAGTCAAGGCAAGGAGGGCCCATGTCATCAATGCCATGTCAGCATTGAACTGCATGTCAGAAGTGACATGTCATCAGTACCACGTTAGGAGTGACACATCATCACTGCCACGTCAGCAAGGCGTATCAACAATAGTGTGCCATGTCAGCATTGAACCACCACGTCAGCAGACCGTGCCAACTTGAGTGTGCCACATCAATAGAAAAACACATTCAACAGTTCAGTGTGTGGTGACGTCATCATGACATAACACCGTTAGAAGATTTGTGATGTCGTCCGAGGTAACGCCGTCATGTCAACGTCACCGTTATCTTCTCCGGCAACGATAGCAGCAGCAGGTTGCCGGCGGCCCTGTCCGGCCATTCTGACTAAGAGTTATCTTTAAATGTTTCAGCCAAAAGGTTTTGATGTTTTCACTCTTACTTCTTCATGGAAAAGGTATCCTTTCTTAACTGGTAGTACTTGTACGAAAACAATGTGATTTTGAAATTTGGTTAATAACTTGCATTATTTCATCTTTTTTAGATTCATCTCTGAAATAGAGGCGTTTTGTACTTTGTAGGCTATGCCAGGCCGATGGTCTAAATGAATGGTTAGTATATATACTATGATGAAAACCTTCCTTATGTTTTTTCCTCTTCCAATGTGCTCTAGATATTCTTTCGCTTTTGATGCGGACCATGTGGTTACCAGGAAAAGGAGCTATGTGCTTGGGTATTTATATAAAGTAGAATCTGAACTGAAATATTGTGTAAATATATATTGCTTGGACTACTACTTCGAGGTCAGCTATGATGGTACTTTCCTGTTAATTAGCATTTCTCTTCTTTGATTCACTAAGTTAATTCTTGCAACCAATGATCATTGAAAACTTAAAATCGAAGTATGACCAGTAGAGTTATGTATTTGATGTGCTCGTGGTATAGCGAACCAACTTATTAGCCTATTAGCGATAAATACAAATGAGCAAGATGGAAAGTGACAAAGTGCCCAGGTTGCAATAATGTTGCATCACCATCCTCATTCTCGGCAAGTTATGGGAATTGGTGCTGCTAGAGTAGCTAGTTGATCAAGTTGCGATAGTGGCTACTGCTTGTTCCTACAATAACGATTACTGGTCGAGGTGAATAACTTGTCCTTGATGTAAATATGAACTGATATGTTACTTGTGTTATGTGCATAACTTCTGATGATACTAAACAAATTTATATGTTTTTCCGTGTATTTATTGGTTCTTTTCTCCTATCTGAATTAGTTGTTTTTAATTGTTGCAGAAAATAGGGCAGCGCAAGTATTTTGTACTACACATGTTTCTTTCTTCAGGTACATTGGCTTCATGTAGTTGAGATTTATGTAGTTGTTAGATTGCATATCTATTCCTCAAAGATATATTTCATAGTTTAAGCTATCTTTTACTCTCTCTTTTTTTTCCAGATTTGTTTGAAGGCTTGTCCTTATGGAGGCTGTGTACAACAGTGATGATAGGAAGGGATCTAAACTGAAAAGAGATCCTCATGGCAGGGCACTGGAAATATGGTAGAGGAGGATATGGAGTTTTTCGGTTGCAATAAGCTGGGGACAAGTTGCGCCTTGGCAGAATATCACAAGCAGTTATTTGATTGTGTCAGCAACTTGATCTCAGATAACAGTCTTGAGGTACTAGGTACCTTGTACTTGAAGTACGGCTACTTGAAGAAGTAGGCCCACTCTTTGTGATGTATTTATAACTTATCTTTCATGTATACATATCTTTTATTCCAGAGTGGAAATACTATGTATTGCTGGTTTGGCAAAGTTTAGTTGAACCTAATTTATTTGATACATGGAGTAATTGATGTGCCAGAGTAGCGTGTTTTCATTGTTTTGGCCTGATATTGTTGCAGGGAACGCTTGACTAGGTCAACAGAAGATTGACTTCACCTTTTTTTGTAGTTGTAAAAATTTAGCAACTGCTGAGAACTGTTGCTAAATTTTGAACCAGAATAACAAAACCCAGTCCGGCTAAAAGAAGCCGTTTCAAGTTTGTTTGGTTTCCATATTTCGCAACGGCTACCAGACAGTTGCGAATTTTGAATTTTGCAACTGCAGAAGCTGTTGCGACGAAAATATAGCAACAACTAAATACTGTTGCTAAACTTATTTGCAACAGCTGAAACCGTTGCGAAGGCAGGAAAAAGAAAAGTTGGATGACCCGAAAACCTTTGCTAAATTTTTTCGCAACGGCTTAAGAGCTATTGCAAAAAATGCAACGCCACATTTCGCAACAACTGGCTGCTGTTGCAAGTACCGTTCGCAACAGTATGCAGCCGTTGCTAAACCCCGAAAATGGTGTAGTGATGCATGTGTAACGACTGTTATCATATGGTGCGACATCTGCTCGCTAATAACGTTAGAAAAATGAGTAAACCTTATATGTGTGAGAGAGATACAGCAAAACAATTAACTCTGATCACGAAAGAAAGAAAAAGACGCTTGCCATCGGCCTTGAAAAGCCTGTTAGCTCAATATTCATATATAAAAAAACGGTTCAGATGCTATAATTGTTTGGAAACCGCAAACTATTTCGATCAAATGGTCAAAATTTCTTCAAATTTGTCCTCGAATTTTGTCCTCGAATTTATTCGACAATTTGGGCAAAACTTAGAATGGAACTGATATCAAGTTGTTCGGGCAAAACTTAGAATGGAACTGATATATAACTGGGATATATCTCAAACAAATAGGGAACTGATATCAAGTTGTTCGGCTAAAGTTCAACTGTTTTTACTCCTGTAATCGAAGTCAAAGTAAGTCTCCCTAAAAATTTGTGACGGAGACTTAAGAAACAAGGCCTATAATTTAACCTTGCGCAACTCGACAACAAACTCTGATTACCCCACCATATCAGCATTTCAACCATATAATAATGTATGTCTATCATGTGCAGCAACCTGCGGTTACTCTTTTTCAAGGTTATACTTCCTCCGTCCCACTATTAGTTGACCTAGTAGCACAATTTAGAAATGATTTATCTCTCAAACTATCCCATGAATATTCGTAAATTTTATATCATTGGAAAGCATTTTAAAACACTTACGTAACGAATATAAACATGAGTATCAAATTATATAAAATCAATTATTAATTGGACAAAATTATAAAAAAACTAGGTCATCTAATAATGGGACGGAGGAAGTATATGGAGATGAACTTAACACTTCTGCTCATTCATGCATCTCTAAGTTATTAAACAAAAGTAATTGGGACGTTCATGAAACCATTTTGATTGACAAGAGTAAATTAGATGTAATTTTATTTCTAATTAATGAAAAATCTATGTCTTCTTTTGAACGAGGATGCTTGTGGTGTCTATAAAATACATGTTGACAGGCAACGCATGACCGAGTGTTCAAACCTTAACCGCCAATGGATGGTTTTATCCCCTCACATATATATTCATATTCATCCCCATTTCAAAACTACACCTTCGACGACGATAATCTGTTATGAAACCCTTATAATTTTGTTCTAATTTCCTGAAATTGCTCAACTGGGAGTTGGCGCATAATCCCAACTCCCAAGTTTACATTTCGAATTATTTACAAATTTTGCAGTTTAGTAGTTTGATAAAAAGATTGGAAACGGTTTAGTAGTTTGCACTATAACTCCTTATGTATCCTATTTTTTCAAGGTTATAATTGGAAAACAAACTAGAATATAACATATCTAAAAACCCGTGCCTTCGAATTTTACAAATTTTATCTCGTTGGAAAGATTTTAAGGAAATCTACGCAATGAGTACAAACAACAATATCAAATTTAGAGTTTTCAAAAAAAATTCGGAGGAGTTTATCCTTTTAGGCACAATTTTCAAAAATTGAAGGCATAGTCATTATGCAAACCACCACAAATAATGCATAACACATTATGCAACCATATTTTAGTTTATGCGTCAACTAATTTCGGTTGCAACTAATAAAACGATGCGCTCTCTTTGTTTCAGGAAAAGTAATACTTTCACTTTCGGCACAATTTCCGAAAATTGAATGCACATCCATTATGCATACCAGCACAAATGATGCATAACACATTATGCATACCATATTTTGGTTTATGCATCAACTAATTTTCCGTGTCGAGAAAAGTGATACTTTCACCTTTTCAATTTACCTTCATTTCAAGAAAAGTTGTACTTTCACTTTTTCAATTTGGCGTATATTAGGCAAAAATGAAACAATGATAGAGGTAGTATATGCCTACCCGACGAAAATTGTTATTTGTTTTGATTTTTTTCGGTCGGCCCTCCCCACCGTGGAAGCGATGTTCTAGTTATTGGGCCGACCGACCGGAGGGCCCGAAGGGAGGGAGTCCCTTTTATGGTTACTTTTTTGTAAAATGAAACCTCACGTAAATGTGCAATTTGATAAAAAGATTGGAAACAGTTTGGTAGTTTGCACTCGATAATACCAAAATACCCCTCATTTTTAATCCAATTGCTATAATACCAAAATACCCCTCACTTTTAGTCAAATTACTAAGTCCCATGGGCTAGATTAGCCAAAAAGCGTTGCAGATTCAAAAAAAAAAAGTGTTGTCTATTTGTTAACACTAGTTCTCTCTCCTAGCAATTGCTCGCATGTGAACTAGTAGCGAGATAGTTCATACTGATACCGTTCAAACGCAACCAAAATCACCTTTTCGCAGAATGGTTCAACGCATCTAGATTTGTTTTTTGATCTGACGGCAGAGATATTTTTCGCTGATTGATTCATCGCATCAAGTATGCTAGATTAGAACCACCATAGGACTTAAGAGGTTGTCCTGGATGACGTGGACTGCTAATCTAGCTAGATTAGCACACCATATAAGCCTTATGTATCCAATTTTTTAGGGGTACAATCGGAAAGCAAACTAGAATATAATATATCTAAAAATCCGTGCCTTGGAATTTTACAAATTTTATCTCATTGGAAAGATTTTAAAGAGATCTACGCAATGAGTACAGACAACAACATCAAATTTAGAGTTTTTATGAAAAATTTAGAGGTTTTTATCATTTTAGGCACAATTTTCGGAAATTAGGTCCATAGCCATTATGCAAACCACCACAAAGGATGCATAACACATTATGTAACCATATTTTGATAGTTATGCATCAACTAATTTTCGTTTGCAACTAATAAAACGATGTGCTCCTTCTGTTTCAAGAAAGGTGATACTTTCACTTTAGGCACAATTTTCGAAGATTGAATGCATAGCCATTATGTAAACCACCACAAAGGATGCACAATTTTCGAAAATTGAATGTATAGCCATTATGTAAACCACCGCAAAGGATGCATAACACATATGCAGCCATATTTTGGTTTATGCATCGACTAATTTTCCGTTTCAGGAAAAGTGATACTTTCACTCCATTTCAGGAATAATGATACTTTCCGTTTCATGAAAAGTGATAAGTTTACTTTTTCAATTTTCTTTTGGGTTTTCCCTATTTCCCATCCACGTTTTTCCTAATTCCCATCCCCTTCACAATTTCTAAAATCAATTCACTTTTCAATTTTGATTTTCCCTATTTACCATCTCTAAAAGTCAACAAAACCAAACTATGACCATTATCTTCCTAGTTGTCTCCTTCGTTATTAACCTTCTCTTTTTTTCTTTTAAAAATCCATTAGGTTGGAAACCCTAGATTTGATATTTGATTACTCTACATAAAAAGATTAATTGGTGGTTAATTCATAAAAAGTTTTATGGAAGACTTCCGTATTGCCTTGTTGAGGTCATTTTGAAGAAATCATTATAAGCAACGGCATTCTCAACTCGTGAGCTTGATCACTGATCATCCATCGACATTTTATTGTTACACATTAACTTAGACATATCAATAGTAGGTGGTGCATCAACATCACTTCCAAAAGACGATTTAATTTTTGGTACTACGAATTCTAAATTTCTTGGGTCTCAAAGTATATGATACATACAGTCCTATAGGTCTGGTGTTTACTCTTTTCTTTTTTCTTTGGTTTTAACTTTGCTTTTAATGTAAAATCAGAATTTAGAAGGAAAAATGAAAGATGGTGGCGGGTTGTTGAGATGGGTACAAAATGGGGTGGTCTATGGATGGAGATGAGACGGAGAAGAAGAAATGGTTTGGAGTTAGTAGTTTGGGTGGTTATAGTTTACGAGTGTAAATAAAAAGTCAAAAGATAGTATTTAGGACATTTGAAAATCTATTAGGATGGTACTTAGGATAATTGGGGCTAGGATTTAATGGGGATGGGAATTAGGAAAAGTAGGGGTAGGAAATAGGGAAAACCTTCTTTTGTTTCAGGAAAAGTGATACTTTCACTTTTTTTAATTTTCTTTTGTTTCAGGAAAAGTGATACTTTTACTTTTTCAATTTCTCATATTTTTAGACAAAAATGAAACTGTTAAAATATCACTTTTGTTGAAACAAAGGTAATATATGCCTATCCAACGAAAATTGTTAATTGTTTTTTTTTCTTTTCGGTCGGCCCTCCCCACCGTGGAAGCGGTGTTCTAGTATTGGGCCGACAGACCGGAGAGCCCAAAGGGCTCGAAGGAAGGGAGTCCCTTTTATGTCTATTTTTTTAAAATGAAACCTAACGCAAATGTGCAATTTGATAAAAAGATTGGAAACAGTTTGGTAGTTTGCACTCGATAACACCAAAATACCCCTCCCTTTAATCCAACTACTATAATACCAAAATACCTCTTCCTTTTAGTCCAATTACTATAACTTCTTATGTATTCTATTTTTTTAGGGGTATAATTGGAAAAATATAACATATGTAAAAATCCGTGCCTTGGAATTTTATAAATTTTATCTCATTGGAAATATTATAAAGAGATCTACGCAATGAGTAAAAACACCAATATCAAATTTAGAGTTTTTACGAAAAATTCGGAGTTTTTATCATTTTAGGCACAATTTTCGAAAATTAGATACATAGCCATTATGCAAACCATCACGAAGAATGCATAACACATTACGTAACCATATTTTGGTAGTTATGCATCTTATTTTCCGTTGCAACTAATAAAACGATGTACTCCCTCTGTTCCAGGAGAAGTGATACTCTTTAGGCATAATTTTCGAAAATTGAATGCATAACCATTATGTAAACTACCACAAAGGATGCATAACACATTATGCAACCATATTTTGGTTTATGCATAAACTCATTTTCTGTTTCAGTAAAAAGTGATACTTTCACTTCGTTTCAGGAAAAGTGATACTTTCGCTTTTTTCAATTTGACGTATTTTTAGACAAAAATGAAATTGTGAAAGTATCTCTTTTTCTGAAACAGAAGTAGTATATGCCTATAAATATCATTCCAACAAAAAAAAGAAGAAGATGCGTAACGAATTATGGAGCCACCATAAAGGATGCATAACAGTTTATACAATCGTATTTTGGTTCATGCATCCACTAATTTGGTTATACAACCACTAAAACGATGTATACGCCTCAAAAATAACATTCCAACGAGAAAAAAAGATGTATAACGCGTTATGCAATCAACAATGTTTCCTTTTTCTTTGATCTCTCCCCACGGTAATATTTATGACGAAAGTAGCCTTAACAAGAAACATATGACCCGGCTAATTCGACC
>JAJJWW010005163.1:0-30006 GCA_023531295.1 Papaver armeniacum | reverse complement strand
ATTGACATAGCAGACCATGACTGATCCGGGAGATTTTTTTTTTTTTTTTTTTTTTTTTGACTCTTAAAAGGTTAAAATTTTATTGAAAAGGAAAAATGAAATACAAGATGAGAGGCGCCTAAGCGCAACAAGAAAAGGCAAAAAGCCATCTCAACACACAAGTCGCGAAAAAACAAAAGCATAACAACTGCTTACCATGACTGATCCGGGAGAATTATACACATAACATGCAGAATTGCAGATCATTTTGTTCTCCGGTTGGTCTTTCGGTTTTTTAGGCGCCATACAGTACTTAGTTCATTTCTCCTTTTCTGAATTTGCATATACTTTGTTGATGTATCATGTATGCTGACAAAACTGGAATCACATCATTTCTATGTTATGTTTTGTGTCTTGTATTTCGTTTATTTCATTCATATTACAGTTGCATGTGAGCTTTCTTCATTCAAGAAATAACAAACATAATTAGGATAAACAGATCTAAACTCAGGTTTCTAAAATAGCAAGTTAATGAATCTGAACATTCATATAATTGTTACAAGATGTAGACGATTGAGAAGAATACGTAAGTTTTATAGTTGAACTTTGTTGATACATGAAAAAATATCCCCTAGCAGGTTTGGGGTGCCCTTAAGAATAGAAGTGAGTCTGGGATAAGGTATGGGGACTTGGGGACTAAACCCAAGCCCAAATGGGAAATACCCACGAGGAAGGAAGGACAAAGAAGAAATTAATAATGAAGAAAGAGGTTATCTTTCTTTATAATTAGGGACCCTAAGTCGCCACATGTCAGCACCATAATCACTCTTGATTTTGGTGAAGCCATGTCAGCACAATCTTTCCACGTCATTGCAATTTCAGCGCCATGTCATCGGACACATATTGTGGCAAAACAAAGAAAACGCCTCTTCATATCAGTGAAACCCTTTCGAAAACAGTATTCTTAGAGACACCCTCTGAAAACAATATTCCCACTTCCCAAGCGACACATCCCTTTGAAAATACTAACGGGCACTATTTAGTTTGTGCTTTGATAAGAACAAACTAATAAAGCATTCTAAGTTCGCTAAACTCCAAACGACGCATCCTCAATTGGTATTTCTCGGATACTATAAGTACCTGAGATAATGGATTCACACCTATTCACGAATACCTCTTTTTAGATAGATACCCATCCCTATTCCATTGATAACAAGAATGTGTACCCACTGTTTTCACATTGTATTCACAATAGGGTATAATTCGGAATGTGTACCCAATGCTTCACATTGTATCCACAATATGGTATAATTTGGAATGTGTACCCATTGTATCCCATTGTGTTCACAATAAGGCCATTTTTCATTTTAATGAATAATAAGAATGTGTACCCATTGTTTTCCATTGTGTTCACAATAAGGTATAATTTGGAATGTGTACTCAATGTATCCCATTGTGTTCACAATAAGATCATTTTTCATTTTAATGAATAATAAGAATGTGTACCCATTGTTTTCCATTGTGTTCACATAAGGTATAATTTGGAATGTGTACCCACTGTATCCCATTGTGTTCACAATAAGGTCATTTTTCATTTTAATGAATAATAAGAATGTGTACCCACTGTTTTTCATTGTGTTCACAATAAGGCATAGTTTAGAATGTGTACCTAATACTTCACATTGTGATCACGATAGGGAAGTCAGTTTATAACCATTTATAATAATTTATTGTTTTATTGAATGTGTACCTACTGTTTTACATTGAGAACACAATAGGGCAGAAGGCATAATAATTATATAATGTGAACCCGTTTTTCCTGCAATGTGCACCTATGGAACTCCACATACTCGCTTCACACGCGCACCTCTTGCATCTTCTTTTTAACACACTGAGCTGATTTCATTTTTATCGAATGCATCTCATTTTCTTCTTTTCATCGAACTCCTCCTTTCTCTCTTCCTTTTTTCTTCTTTTCTTCTCCCGATAGAAATACGTCAATCATCTTCTGCAACAAAGAAAACATAACGTCAAAGCTCGAGCGTGTAATGGATTAAGTTATACCCTAAATTACTGTTTGGTACAAATTTTTATCTCTGTTAATCTCTTTGAAATTGTTAATCTCATTGAAATTGTTAATGTCTTTGAAATTGTTAATCTCTGAAATTAATAGATTCAATTTTCTACAATGTTAATTTCTATTTTAGTTTGTCTGATTTCTGTCTTCGATCGTTATAAAATTAGGGTTTCTGAGTTTCAATCAAAGATTATGGTTTGATATTTATGGATGAAATTTATGTCTCTAATTATAATATGATGTTGCAAGAATAACTCAATATTGATAGTTATGGTTTGATTTTGTTAATAAGATGATAAATGTTTTCTCAATAAAATTATAATTAACTTAATTATACTGGTATAACAGTTGTCACGTGGGAGGGCCCAAAAAACTGGCAAAACAACACCACTACGTGATTGTACAGATTCAAATTTATAAAGGGAAAAAAATTGTAAAAAAGATGTTTAGAAAACTTCCTAATCATTCGTTTCTTCGATTACTAATACACGGTGTAGGTAGCCTGTTTCGACCACCAGTAGTAGAAATTAGAAACCAATCAAAGCTTATATTTTATTTGATTTCAAAAACAGAACAACACTTGATAAATTTGGATGGGTTTTGATTAAATGTTGTTATACAGCAAAAGCCACCATATTGGTAGGACTTCGTTGGAACCACCACTCTTTGTATGATTAAAATCAACGACCAGTCCATCAAGTGGAAAAGCCTTTGCTGCTCTTATGGATTGGTTCACACATTTTGGCGTTAGTCTGGGATCTGAAATAGCATCTACGAAGAAGTAAGCAAGTAGCATACCTACATGAGGTTCTAGGAGGCTGTTAAGTCCGCAAGTATTTTTGCTGCCAATTCATTCTCCATCCAGGCTATAACACAACTGCAACCAGCTCAACCAAATTCAATTCCAATTATCTCTTACTGTCTTGGCCACCAATTGCAAACAGTTTCTTTGACTTGACACTTCTAAATCTCGTCATTACGGGATGTACAAACTCCAGAAAATCATCCCAGGATCAGACCATAGAATCTTATATCCATCCCTGGCTGCAGAACCGAACTTCATTACCAATGTTCATCTATGTCAAAGTCACCCGCCAGTTACTACAGACTGAAACACCTTCACTCATGTTACCTGGCCGATTCAAACAACAACCAATGTTGCCTGCAATCTCGTACAAAATCCAGCCAGCACACATCTCCACTTCTTGTGGGTGTCTCATAAGCATCTCTAGCCACAAATGGACCCAAACGACCACCACCTGAAATCGATCCATGTGACCACCAACATACTACTCTCTAGTGCCTGCAATCATTAGTTCATGGAGTTGATTCCAACTATATTCAAGGCTGCAAACGTTAACAGCTTCAGCCCAAATCCACTCGTTGTTGCATCTCAGCCAGCAGCTACAGCCACCTGCAATCGATCCGTTCTTCCTTATTCACCTTCAACGAGCTCAATTTCCCCTGACATTTAACAATTCACCTGATGTCGTTATTAGACAGCACCAAAATTGAATTAAGTTGATAATGGTTCTAATACAACAACCATTTGCAATTGAAAAAGATCATCAGCACCAATTAAGAAAAAACAACATCTGCATTAAGAAAGCGCATTCACAATCCAGAACTAAATAGACAAGATGCATCAGTATCATTAATGAACGCAAGGCGAAAATCTCACATCAGGGTAGAAAGACAGATCTTCATAAACGTGAACCTCCACTCAAGTGGGTGGTGATTGGATGTTCATTCATAAAATGTGTGATTATTTTTCTAATATCTACTGAGTAAATATTGCCAAAACAGTGCGAAAATGGGATCCCTGTTCTATCTCATCTATGTGACGAAATAGGAATATCTTAGTTAAAGTAAGATGTTTTACTCGAATATCCCCCCTAATAAAGCTGCATACCTGTTATAATTTGAAAAACCCCTGGTCTCTGTGATGTCATTCCCTCCTCTTTTTCTGTCTGTCCGGCCACGCTAAGGCAACTACTGGAATCACATAGTTGGGAATGACAGACAGAAAAATAGGAGGGAACTGAGCCTCAATCCCCGAAAGACGCTCTTTCAAGGCGTGAACAGCTTCAGATGGAAGCAAACCATGCAGGTCAAGCTTCCATACATGATTTTTGTGATTCCTTATACTACAAATTTCTAGGGCTGCCTTAAAATTTAGACTTTCAGCAGCCATCCACTCTGCATGTGCCTTCCGCGAGAGTTCTTAGGCAGAGTAATGATCGCCCATTAGGAAAGCATTGATGGCTGCTCGAGAATGTTGGGCTGCTGACCTGCAGGGAGACGAATTAAGTGGTTCGTTCAACATTTTTCAACCTATGAATAGTAGACTTAGTCCAACCTCATTGAGCACAATGTTCACCACCGCCAATATTAACCAAATAAGAACCAGTAAACTTTGTCCAACCTCATTTTCACTAAAATTAACAAGAATCTCAGTTTTTAATCTTCCATGCCTGAATTTTCTTACCAATTTCAAATGAAACATGAGCATCTACAGTTGCATACTGAAATTTCGATACTTAGATTCCTAGGTTCCAATTACTCCTACCAGTAAGAACATCTAATTTCACACCATCGAAACCAAGATAAACCCTAACCAAGTTCTCCATGGAACCAATTAATGACTCACTTTCAAGTCCAAACTTACTCAGATTAATCAGTCTGGAAACAAATATTTGATGTTATGACATCAAAAGCTAATTTTTTACCTTTCAAACATGAACATTAAACTGAGAAATAGTAGGCATTTACTCGAACAGGTAATGGTGAGAAAGTTAATCTTTGGTAGAGTTAACATGTACCTGTAAAGTTGATCAATTTGCAGCTATTTTTTACATGAACATTTATAAATAAGATTAACCTTCAATCTCAAAACAAGAACACCCAAAATCCCCTTTTCGATTATTCTCAAATCCCAACTGGAATTGACCAATCATAACCAACATCTTTCTTTCTCTGAGCTAGAATTGGAAATTTAGTTTAGGATTCATGATTTCAAAACCCATACTCTGATTCTTCAATTTTGACACAAACCCTAACTTCTCTGCTCAATTTATTCCATCTCAACAATCTCTGCAGAAACAAACCAAAAAAAATTTAGAGATCCAACATACATGACCCCAGTACACATGAATCAGTTTTTGGCACATTAGACCAAGACTCATCCTTAGGTCTAAAGGCCTTCCCCTAAAATACAAAGATTGTTCTGTCACAATAAATAAGAAACACCATAGTTTGCTAAGAATGGAACTCTATTTTACCTCAGGGAAGACAATATCACCAGACTCGCCACCAACCATCTTAACAGTACCTGAAATGCTTTTAACCACTTCAAAACAAAAACCCACTTCCATAATAGAAGCAGTCCCACCCCACTTTCAATCAATTGTCCAACATTAACAGCATAAAATTGAATCAACAAATAGATTAAGATCCCCAAATTGAACGGAACCCGGAATCAAACGAATACCATACTTAAAACCCTGATAGGAATAGATTAATGACACCAAAAAGAAATCTTGGTGTTTCGCGGTTAATTAACATGGAAATGCAAAATCCATGAACTAAAACGACCACAAATTAGATTTGGTTATTAATCATATAAGACCAATTTTAATTAAACCAAATCAAAAGAGAGTACGTTATTATGCAGTTGAATTGAAACTAGAAAACTAAAAATGGATTTCATGATTAATAGTTCTCAGACATCATAAATTGATTAGGAGAAGAGCAAAAATTACAAACTCTAGTCCGCAATTGTGTCCTCATTGAACCTTTTGAATCACTAAGAGTCTAAAATCAAGTAAAATGGATCTCGATAAGGAAGAAAACCCGCTTATGATTACAACACCTTATTACTAGCAAAAATACTACCGTACAAAAGAATTGAAAAGTATAAAGGAAGTAATTGTAAAGAAATTTAGGTCACGGTGTTGTGATTGAAAATCTAAGAGATGATCCAGTGAGGGAAGGAGGCGCTGCAGTGGGAAGTGATGAAACATAGGGTTAGTGTATCAATAAATAGAGTGGTACTAGATGTAAAAAACAAAAAATCTGTGGTTCATAAGCAGAACTATTAGGGTTTTACCTTAACTATCCACTAAGACACAGCCAAACGATTGTTTGCTTTAGCCCCTATTTGATTGGTTAACAAAGTCATGCTAGTCACCACGTGTAATGGTGAAACAAAAATTGGCTGTAATTTTTCCCGACTTGATTGGGTATACCCCAATAAGACAAAATCGGGTCATTTTGAAGTAAAACCAAGCCACCCCTTAACCTTGTTTTTTCTAAATGGCTATTATATCCTTGGTTAATTAATACTAAAATTCGATTAGGTTAATTGATTGAGTTTAGATTAAAATTTTCAAATTATGAATTCAGTAGATTAACCTTTTGATCCGTCTTATGAGTTCGATTTCGATCCAAAAATTTTAGTTTTGAAAACGCATAAGGCCGGCAAGGTCGTGGTTTGAATAAGATGTCGCCCAGATGATATCCTTACCTTTATCTCCATTACCATCATCATCATCACCATCATCATTACCTCCTCCGACCTCGGGCATGTCTTGATCACCATCATCATCATCATTGTTACCTCCTCAAGCAATCGGATTGGTTTCATCAACATCATCATCATCACCTCTTCTACCAGATGGAATTGATTGGTCTTCATCCTGGAGTCTCGTCTCAATCACTTGGGTTCGGATAGTGGTTCTAAAATCTTTGTCGTTCCCAGATGACATATACCCTCGATGTTTTGAAGACTAGAGTTTATCACCAACACGAGGAGGGTTTGAAGGAGGACTAAGAGCCGCTTTCGAGTTGCTTTCTTCGGAAGATGCTTTCTTCTTTGCAATTTGCAATCGAACAAGAATAATTCGGAAAAGAACATCAAAGGCCCGGGCAGATAGACATATACAACATACGGCGGAAAAATGGCCGGAAAGGTCGATCAATAGATGAGTGCCGGCTAAGCCAAAGCCGGCGATGTATCATCAAAATAGCCTTAGGCTCACAAAAAAAATATAGGATTTTCACTAAACTGGTCCGGAAAGGTCCATTTCCCCACACATCGCCGGTGACAAACAAAGGAATGGTTTTATATAAATACCCTTCCGGACGCAAAAATTCTAGGCATCAGGAAACATTCTAAACAAGTAGTCAGAAGGGTAAACAATAATAAGATGCCGGCTTCATTAAATAATATATTATATTATATATGCTTTAGTGTGTAATCTTTTGAGCTAATAATATATAACTTGATTATCAAAACGAAGAAACATTAAGCCTTTAAGCAATATTTAGATTATAGATTGGTAAACATAGTATATGTAGGTTATTGTGTAGATTATATGATGATTTAGGATTTAGGTGACCAAAATCTATCATGTGACTCAATAAATTAATTGCTTAGTGTCAGGAATGTGCCTCGAGGTCTAAAATTCATCCCGTGACCAAAATTTCGCTTTGGCAGAGCCGATTGTGATTGTTCACCGAGGATGGGAACCACTGAGAGTAAATCGGGAAAATTGACCACGTTCCACCGATTTTTTGACCAAAGGAATTAACGATATAGTTTTGAAAATTTTAAGGTTTTGATAAAACACCTAAATCAATTTCATGTTAAATTATAAGAATCAGATTTTTCTGATTCTTTCTTCTCTCTATCCCAATTTTTTTTTGGATCGCGAAATTAGGATATAAATAGTATTTAAGGTCATACAAAATTGTGTTAATTACAAAACGAACAAGGACTACGATTTTTCAAATTTATTCGGCCAATAGAAAGCCAAGAGTTCCTAGATAATGATTGGAAACAAATTCGATAATTACCTTCGATTTTCAATTAGATAGAATTTCGAGTAATTTATTAGAAGTGGACGGGAATGAACCAGTGAAAATATGAACGAAATTCGAAAATATGTAGAACATATAAATTTTGGATTGAATCGGATGTGTATAAATCAATTGAATGAAAATGATTAGCAAAATCAGAAAGAATGGGAAATGTTTTTATCGACCATCGATCCGATAAAAAATCAAAAATTATTTAAAAAAACTTTGATCAAAAAAAAAAAAAATTATACACCAACGAATCAGTGGTGATTTTATTTGGAAATCAAATCAGTAAGTATTTATTAATTACCAAGATAAAATTAAATTATATACGTAGAAAATGTTAGATCACTATAAAAAAGTTTATACACCAACGAATCAGTGATGATTTTATTTGGAAATCAGTTCAGTAAGTATTTATTAATTACCAAGATAAAATTAAATTATAGTATATGTAGAAAATGTTAGATCACTACAAATATGAAAGAAATTATCACGAATTACATGTGTGAAAACAGTATGTAATCTGTTTTTCCTAACCAAAAATGTAAATACACTTAAAGATAATAATCATGATCCGTATGATATTAATCTGACCAATAGGAAGCGAAAATGTATAATCGACGGATATTAACTCAAAAGGAAGGCTCATACGGATTGCCACTTTATCCAACGACCACAAGTTGGTCATGAATTGGGAAACTTTTTAGGCGGCAAAATTTCAATTGTTTTGAATTAAAGGTTCTTTTTTCGCGGATTGTCGCTTTTGAAAAGCACTTTTATTGGGGCTGTCGATTGGTCAGAGTCTTAACGGTTCCGGATCTGGTTCCTAAATTTGTGGACCCAGAACCGGACCCGTTTAAAATCCGGGTACCTATTGGGTATCAAGAAAACATATAAAAAAGTTCAAAAACTTGATATATTTCTCTTCTTAGCTTGAATCTAACTTATTTTTTATAAATTTGTTATTATTTCCTTATTAATTAATGTAATAAAAAAAAATCAAAAAAAATCAAAGCCAAAACTAGTAAAATACTTGTAATTTTGCTAAAAAGAGGAATAAAAGAATGAATAACCGGGTACCCGCACGTTAATATTTAGGTCCAATCGGGTAATTACTTGTCGGGTCTTAACTTGTTAATGGGTCCAATTTTAGGACCCGAAACCGGACCCTTGGCATAAGAACAATGGAAAAGAAGATGTTCATTTGTTTTTAATTCTACTTTACACATAGTATAATGAGGTACCACATCTTTAACTTTACCATAGAGTTTAACATTAGTAGGCAATGCATTTTTGTAAGCATTTCCATAAAATAGCTTTATTCTCTCCGAAATATATCTAGTTTCCACATAAATTTTCAGAAGGATTCAGGCAGATGTAAGCTTACTATGAAAAGACCAGTTTCGCTCAGTTTGTTACAAAAGGATTTAACTGTAAAGTCTCCTGATTTAGTTAATGTCCAATGTGTTAGAGCACTGCTCGGTCGAACTCGCATGCGTTGCTTTCTCAAGCATGTTTGTCAATGTTAGTGATCAAAACTACAAGTCTTGATTTCTAGCATATTTATAGATTTCTCGGACTAGGACATAGATGGTTGAGCTTAGACTTCACGGCGTCATCATTTGAAGACGAAGAACTACTAAGGGGAGCTTATGGAACTTCATCAACAAAAGGTATGTGGAGACTGAAACTCATTTATCACTTGGAAAGTCTATTTCTACTCTATCTCCTATATTGAGACATAAGTCGTATTACGATATAGTTTTCTATATACATTTGAGATTTCCTTATTGAGTTTATCTCACTTACATATTTCTCGATATATGTGTTGACAAGCTTTAAGCTTCGACCAAGTTCATCTTATATCATGTGAAAATTGTCGAGTAACATCTTACATGGTTTGTGTGATACAATCATTTGGTGTAGACTTTGAATGTTTCGTTATGATTATTTCAATATCTTGAAAATTACTTTGATGCTAATAGTGTGTGAAAACGGCTATTGTCATCCTCTAAGAAAGTTTCAATGATTGAAATAAAGAGCTTAGAATCATGTAACCATGTTGGATATAAACATACTGTGTTCTCACATTTGTGTGTAAGTCCAAAACCGGGAACCTGAAGTATGCGTACACGTACGCATACGCATACTGGCGGTTGTTGGATGTCTGGGCAAGTATGCGTACTTGTACGCATACTGGCGGAAGTCTCACGTCCGTGAATTTCTGCTGGAGTTTGGAAGTGTAAATTGGTATGCGCACCCTTACGCGTACTGGCGTAACCAAACACTTGGTTCGGCTACTTAAGTATGCGTACCCGTTTGCATGCTTGAGTTGGTTACTTTCTAAAATCGGTTGTGTACATGAACTTAAACATTTTTAAATTGAGGAATGCAATCTTTGCAAACCGTGGCTATAATGTTCATGTATTTATTCGAGTGAATCAAACTGATTTTGCTTCAATTGTATTTTGTATACTTCTATGAGAATATAACAATTGAATGGCTCTTTAACTAGTTTAATTTGAGTCATTTGAACTAGTTATGGTTAAGATGGATAAGGTTGATATGAGAGTAATCATATGGCTAACTTCGGTTAACTAATTTTGATCCAAAATGGTGTACACATTTGGGTACAGTTACATAAACATAAATGAGGGTACATTTCATTTGTGTGTAACAAGCTAAGTTCGATCTAACAGTTGAAATATATTAGCTTGGTTGAATCAGGTTTTTCATCTAACGGTGAATATTTTATTCTTTGTTACCAAGGTAACTTGGAACATTTATAAATTGAGGAATGCAATCTTTGCAAACCGTGGCTATAATGTTCATGTATTTATTCGAGTGAATCAAACTGATTTTGCTTCAATTGTATTCTTGTATACTTCTATGAGAATATAACAATTGAATGGCTCTTTAACTAGTTTCATTTGAGTCATTTGAACTAGTTATGGTTAAGATGGATAAGGTTGATCTGAGAGTAATCATATGGCTAACTTCGGTTAACTATTTTTGAGCCAACATGGTGTACACGTTTGGGTACGGTTACATAAACAAAAATGAGGGTACATTTCATTTGTGTGTAACAATCTAAGTTCGATCTAACAGTTGAAAGATATTAGCTTGGTTGAATCAGGTTTTTCATCTAACGGTGAATATTGAATTCTTTGTTACCAAGGTAACTTGGATTGCAAACCCTGATTTGAAAACTATATAAAGGAGAACTCTAGCAACTGGGAAACCTAATTCCCCACACCTCTTGTGTGTTACTAGTTGCATCAACTAGAGTCGATTCTCCTTTAACCTTAGGTTAACGACTTCAAAGACTTCATTGGGATTGTGAAGCCAGGCCCAACTATTTTCTTTGTAGTTGCGTGTTCTGATCGTGCCCGACTCTATCGTTTGAGTACTATCTTCTCTAAGATTTTCTCAAGATTTAATCTCCGATAGGCAAGATAAAAAGTAATCACAAACACCTTCGTTAAGATTGAGTCTAACTGTCTAGTTGATTCTCTTAAAAGTATATTGGAGTTAGTCCATACAGATTGCTAAGCGAAATATTGGGTGAGGTTGTTGTACCCCAAAATTTTCAAATTTTATCCATTATCTATCAATTTTGACCAATATGGCTCGACCTCACTCTATTTCTCCTAGATTCCATGGGTTTATATGGATATATATAAAAAAATATATTCAAACTGAATTTTCATCATTTGAACTTAGTTTTACTTGTTATCATTCATTCAAAATAATAGAAAACCCAAGATCCATACAAATTTTTTAAAAACTTCATTTGAGATTTCTGGAAAATTCAGGCCGAGTCAACCCAGATTCAACCAAAATTTACGGTCAATTCCGGCCAAATTTCGTCTCGACAAAATCAAACATTTCATTAACTTAATTTCTATCGGATTCCATCGGTTTCTCCCGTTATCCACCATTTTGACCAACTGCCTATCGATCTTGGTCAACTCTGGTCTTACTCACTCGATTTCTCTAGGACTATCGATTTCATTGCTAGATTTATTTTGGTACAGATATTTGGATGAGATCGAACAAGGCATATTTTAGTTCATACAACTAGATTTAGGGTTCCTATATAGATATTCTGATCAATAGTATGAGGCATATTTTGCTCCACATTGCTAAAATTGACATTTGGTATACATTCCAGATACAAAACTAAGCAGATTTTGTGAATCATTGTTAGATTTAGTGTTCCGATATAGACATTCCAACTAATTAGAGGTCAGACGAGGAATATTTTGCTCGAAACTGACCTCTAATAGAGTTTATTGAACTAGGATTTATTAATGGAAGAAATGAGAATACAGTTTCACAAAACATAAATTAGTTCAATTGAATTTTCCATCAGCTCTATTACGCTTCCACAACAATAATCCAATTTCACATGTTAACTATCAATCCTACCTTATATATCGCTAGACCTCACGAATTTCCGTTAATCTATTGATTTATTCAATTATCTATATATTCTCGTGAATGTCTACAAACCACTCAATTTCACCTATTATGTCAATGTTACCCTAACATTGCTCAAACTCACCAAATTTTTCTTAGATTCCCTTGGTTTCTATGCATACATTAGTGAGATTGAATGTATTCTATTTTCGGATGCATCCTTTTCATAATCGGATTTTCTAAAGAATGAGATGAACAAAGTCTATAGTCGTAGAAAATTTTCTTGGCAATATATATATGCACCCAAAATGTCTCAATGACAATAGTTTTATGCAAGCTAGATATTTGACATTTAAATAAGCCGATCTCAATTTTTTTCAAAGGTGACTAACACTTGCTTTATGAGTCGAAATTATGTAGTTGAGTCTTAGTTATACAAAACTTCTGAAATGACATTATTCAAGTAAGATTAATTGCAAAAAAGTTTACTAATTATACCCGAAAACCAGTGTCACACTTCAAAAATATCAATTCACCACACATTATTACTAATAAATTAAGACGGATTCGTTATTAATCAAAATTAGCCAGTTGGCACCGTAGTGCATTGTTAAATTCATAGGGTGATGATACTAGTAATCTGAGTTCGAAACTCGCACCAAATGATAAAATTAATTTAGGAAAAAAAAGACGTTAAATCCCATTGTAAAATTGGATTAACTTATGGTGGGTTCGGATGTAGAATTTTAAAGGTGGAATTAATGGGTCCATCGGTTGGTGGAATTACGTTTCCTTCGGTATGTTTGGTCGCCTAAATCCCTGGAATCACGTTTACCACGTGAATCAGTTTTTCAGTAAATCCTCCATATGGAGTCCGACCTCTCCCCTCTAAGATTTGCTGGGAAACTTATCAAGGGATTTATGGACCCAATTTTTTTAACTTTAAGTCTCATATATATACCATTTTAAGATTCTGAGAGTAATACCAAACAATATATGAATTTTAAAACATGATAATTCTACGAAACTTACGAATTTTAAATGAGTTAGCAAACACACGAGGGATTTACATGAATCCCTAATTTGTAATCCCATGGGATTATAAATCCCCAAAGATCGTGAATTACGCACGATTAAAAAAAACGTTAATTGTAAAATATGATTGGATTTACACAAATTTGTATCACGAACAGTACAATCCGTATGATATTCATTTGGCCAATATAAAACCTCAAAACCATGCCTATAAACATCACATGGATCGCGCTACCTCATTGTCAATTTCATTCAAGGATATCACGATCCGTATGGATATCATTTAGCCAATAGAAAACCAAATACAAAACATCACATGGATCGCCACATCATTGTCAATTTCTTTCGATCTCAGCCACAGAACATCAGATGGATCGCCACCTTATTAGGCGGTAGCATTAGCGCCATTTTGTATTTTCGAACTTTCAACAATTTTCTTGGCGG
Organism: Papaver armeniacum; assembly: GCA_023531295.1. Taxonomy (NCBI): domain Eukaryota; kingdom Viridiplantae; phylum Streptophyta; class Magnoliopsida; order Ranunculales; family Papaveraceae; genus Papaver; species Papaver armeniacum. The sequence continues at coordinate 16,187 of JAJJWW010005163.1, read as the reverse complement.
TCTTTTTTCGCGCCACAAAGTTTTCAATGGTTTCAATTTTTAATTACCCCCAAATTTTTAGTTTCAATCTTTCCATCATTATAAAAACCCTTTTGAGATACCACCAATCTAGTTGTCTCTTTCAATCTTAGCGCAACCCCAGCTCATGAATTTAACAGGGATAAAGAAAAAAGAAATCCATTTCTTCATTTTTCTTGTTTCATTTTCATAAGTTCCAAACTTTCTTCCCATACTTAATGTCTCCTGATATACAAGAAACCCTCCACATCTGTTGGTTCAAGACATAAAGTGAGATGGTGATAGATTATTATCAAAATCTCTGGTTGTAATTCTTCTTAATTTTCCTTTACTACTTTTTGTTTTCATTTTGATGAACTGAATCTACTTAATGGGAAAAATTTAGTGGTTTGGTAATTAATTTGATCACCAGTATATATCATTGAATTCTGATTTCTTTTTGTATTCTTGTTCGAATCATTAATTTGTGTTGGAAGTTTCATTTAACTGTACCAAGTAGAATCTTGCTTAGGCATATAAAGTGTTTGTGATAATGCCTCTTAATGAACACAAAGTGTTGTAAGAGTCCTTAGTGTTTAATCGGTGACATTGACCTTATCCAGGACTTTACAATTACTCACTCCATGACTGATAGAGGAACACAAAAACAAATACATAGGCGGGTTGGGGGTGAACTTTTTTTGTTTCCGAGTAGAGACTAGAGAGTAGTTACCAATCATCTTGTTGAGGGGTGAGTGGTTTCTCCTCAAATACAGCCCTCCATAAGGCCCCACCGTACATTTGGTCTAAATAGTCGCAAATCAGTCTGATTTCCTTAGACTCCGTCTGACTGAGGAGTAATCATATATGATTATTCTCTCCTCCAATTTAATACTACATATTGCAACCCAGTGCTAAGTCAATGGAATGTTCACCACGCTGAACACTACATCGACATCTTTCCAAGGTTTACTGTTTTCAGGCAAATCGCCAGTTACATAATTATTGGCAAGTCTGAAGTTGTCATCCGTTGTGAGATGATATCTTGCGAAATTCAATGATGATCACTTACGATGCAAAAATTAGTTGAATACCCAATTTAAGTGACTATTTTGCAAAAAACACACCACAAAGTGACTGTCAATTTAATCTGAACATGCCGGTCTTTTTTTTCAACTTCTAAGCAGTACCAAACATTGTTAACGAACACCCATGGAAGTTCTCTGACTTCAGGCGACGAAGGATTAAGAGAGATAGAGTTACAGACGAGGGAGGAAGAGGAAGAAAGAGTGTGAGTTTTTTTTAATACCGTAAAAAATAATGTGCAGACGATGTGGGCACATTGTGGCATTAGAGTAAATATACTATAAAATTTGACCAATTTGTTAACGAAATTACTGTACCCAACATTTTTGGTAATTTGGAATATTTTTGGTAATTCCTAAAAAAAAAGAGATACCTATGGAAATTTCCTCGTTAGGGGATCCAGGGACAAATATGGGTACAACATGTTCGGAATCTGGGCAACCACCAGAATGGATACAAAGATATAGGTTTGACAAAGTTGATATAGTGTCTACGAGATTATTGAGAATTGTTAGAACCACGGAAAAGGTGTGGATAGATATTACCCGACTTACCGTTTTTGTGTATCCAAAGAAGGAAGAGCCAATAAATAGTAACAACAATAGAAACTAATTGCAATTCCTATGTTAGGGAGAGAGATTATTCAAGAGAAAATGCAAAAGCCCGACTTCGAATTGGAAGAAACCATTGAAGGCGATACCCCGTGGGATGATATTAGAGTTTAATATCCAGATTAATCTACAATGAATTTGTGGCCTTTAGCCTTCGATAATTTCTTTTGTTTCTTTCCCATCGTAACATTTCGAAAATTACTGCCCCAAATTCTTGATGTTTTTGGAAGACAAGTTAATAGCGAGGAGAAAGATGGAGGGTAGAGGCTGCCACGGTATGTTAAATTGCAGATCATGCCTGACTCGTGAAAGGCAAGAAACAAATATCTACTGAATTCTAGCATTTAATCATGTTTGGCACATTTTTTTCATTTGGTATTTCTATATATGAATAGGTTAGTATTTTTATTCTTCGTATGTTTCCTTGGAAAACCAACAATAAGGAGTGAAGAGAAAGAAATCGCACCTGGAAGAAACGACCAACAAGAAAGGAGGAGAATTTATAGAGAGAAAGAAGAGAAATGAAAGAAATAAGAGGGAAATTTCAAGGGGGTCTCCACTCAAAAAAAGTGTTCCATCCAACTGTTACTACTTATTTATTTCTAAGTTGACGTCTCATAGCCAACGCGGTTCTTAGTGTGTGCAGAGCTTCCTTCACAACAGTGACAACAACTATAACATCGTGGTCATGTACGGGAAAATGTACAGGTTCAACAAATGGAGTTCATATCAGTTCACAAAGGTGGAATTTTAAAAATTACATGGTTGTAGAGAGTCCCAAACGTCCAATAAAAAACTCCAAGGATGGTATGTTTCTTTTACAAATTTAATTCAAGGAGAAAATGAAATCACATTAGTCATTATTATACAGTAATAAACTGATTATATCACAAAGCAGATTTCAGAGACTTCACATAAATATATCTTCCACTTATGTTATCCATCCAGTGCGTATGCACCGGGTTAGAGGCTTGTATTAAGGAATGACACTAAGGCTTAGTTTGGTATTGCTGCAGCTTTTGTAAAAGCACTTTTCTGCTGTGCGTTGCTGTGCTGTGCTGTGAGAAATAAACAGTTAGACGTTTGGTAAAATATTAATTAAAGTTGAAGCTGATTAAAAAAGCAATCAAAATGTGTTTGGTAAAATTTCAGATTCAACCATTGTTGTTGTAACAAATGACAAAAACAGACATATCACTCATGGTAATTTTATTCAATTTTATTGATTTAAAAATAATTAATTTTTTTACTATATAATATTAATGTTCATACTAATTACCACTATCATTATGATTGTTAAGAAATTATTTTACTTAACAATTAAGTAATTATTTAATATTTATTTTTATTTCTACTGTTGACAAATTAATTAAATGGTATATAAAATAGTTCGAAATAATAAAAATAATAATATTTAAAAATGCAATATAAGAAATAGTAAAAAATTGATTGTATATAAATTTAAGGGTAACTTTTGTCATTTATAAAATAAAGTAGGGATAAAAAGATAAATCGAGGCATTAAATTTATGTGGGACCATAGCTTATGCTTTTGTAAATTTTTAAAAGCTCCTCCTCAAGCTTTTAAAAACTTAGGAATTTGGGAAGTGCTTTGATAAAAGCACTTTAGTTTTTTTTTACCAAACACCAACTTCAAAATTTATTGACATATATAGGTTTTAAAAGTGCTTTTGAAAAAAAATAAGCATTACCAAACTCAGCCTAAGAGTAATTAAGAGAGGTTAGGACATGTGTCATGATGTAGTAAAAAGGAGGGCTTTTGGAAAAGCCTATATAAGAAAGGACAAGGTACAATGGAAATGCAACTCTCTCTCTTACTATTCTTGGTATTGTGAGGTTATTTGGTGTGTCTAGAACGGGTAGGACCTAAACATGAATTTACCCTTCAACATTTGGTGACAACAACTGGAGGCTCGTGCCTAGGTCACCATGACACACCCAGAAGGCGCCAGCTCAGGCGCGATAGAGAGTCCAAACATCCCCCCCACTCAACCAAGAAGGCGAGAGAGTAGGGATAGTGTCATACCCAATCACACAAGCAAGAAAACCAGGTACCACGCGCGAAGACAAACAACAGGAAACTGACAAAGCACCACTCATCCAGCCTTCCCTCAAAGAGATGCAGAAGGAGCTAGAAGACCACATACGCAGAGAGCAAGAGTTTAGAAAACTTATGAAGGCATCCAACGCTGAGAAGAGTGCCAAAGAAACAACGGAGAACGCGGAGGAAAAGGAAGTAGCACCTATAGCTATGACACAGGAGGCGATGGAAAGATACTTAGAGATGAACTATAGGGTCGTAAAGAAAGACAACTACAACTTCATGGCGAGTCCTTACTCCTCCGAAATCACAATATCGCACCGGAGGATTACACTTCACCAAAATTCAAGGTATACAATGGCCAGGGCAATGCAATGGAACACCTCGGCCGATTCCTCGTCCACTATGAATGATCGTGCAACCGACGGGAAACTATGTCTAAGAGAGTTCCCAAAGTCGCTAACTGATACGGCATTCACGTGGTACGATAACCTAAAGTCGGGAAGCATCAGCTCATGGTCGACCATATCCACGCTCTTCCTCAGAAAATTCTATTTAGCAAAAAGGAAAGTTACGACCATAAACTTGAGCAAATGTAACTAGCGCCTAGGCGAGGAGATAGGAAAGTACATTGCTAGATTTCGTATTCTCTCTCTAGATTGCTAGTGGAAATTTACGTACGAGGAATGACTCCATCATTTAAGAAGAGCTTAGTCAACTTCCGCTTCCCCCAGTTCGTAGAGCTAGAAGAAGCAGCCGCAAGAATCGGCGACTGCATCGAGGAACCAAACTCAGATTACATCTGGCGAAACTCGATCAACACCGTATCAACCGTGCTTATAAATACTCGTGCAAATAATAGTCGGGAGGTTTGGGGAACACAGGCGCTTCTACCACCCCTGCCATGCAGCAAAGAACAAATTGTGGGATTATTAGAACAATGGATAGCGAACAAGGAAACTCAGCTTCCTCCAACAAAGATGGACCCCAGCGCCATCGACACAAATGACGCTAGGTATTGCCATTTCCATCGCAAGATACAACATCCTATAATCGACTGCTTCAACCTTCAGAGGAAGTTCCAGAAAAAAATGGAAATAGGCGAGATTGAGATGAACAATCCAGAAGGCGGCAAAAAGATCCAACACCAAGTCATGATGCTCTCCCATGATCCAAGCGGAGATATCTGGAAGCCGTGAGATGAAGATGAGGAAGAAGCATGCGAAGTCGAGATGGAGAACCCATCATTTGCAAACACAGATAGCGTGTCTAGCCAGTTCGCTAAAACGGTATTAGCTCAACAGTTCTTCGACTCGCTTGGCTTCAACGAAGATCAAATCATAGAAGAATCCAAGGCTATAGCAGCGGGAAGGCCCTGTGGTCTCCTCCCCAAGGAGGCGATCATATTAACAAATGAAGATATCTGCTATCCGGGGGAACACCTTAGACCTTTATACCTCACGGCGTACATCAACAGGCAACCGCTAAAGAGAGCTTTCATCGACGGAGGCGTGTCCCTGAATTTAATCTCAATGCACACACTAGAAGTCATGGGCGTGCAACGGTCTGCGATCAGAATGCGAGTTACAACGGTAAAAGGGTTTGGAGACCACGCTCAGACAATCATTGGAATCGTCAACCTGGTCATGAAGGTTCCCATCCGAGGTCCTACGCCATTTTATGTACTAGAAGACGATACTACATTCCATGTGTTACTAGGGCGAGGCTGGTTTCTTAATCATAAGGTGGCCGCGTCAACATACCACCAATGCGTGAAGACTAACATATGAGTTAAGCAGTGCAGAATCCCTTCCACAAGTAACCCCTTCGACCCAGAGGAAGCATACATGGCGGACGCAATTTTCTATGACGAGCCGAAAGAAGAAGACGAAGTATCGGAGGTGTAACTCATCCCGTTACCAAAATGGGGAGAGGAAGAATAACCGGAGCTGGTCAAGTCTGTGTTTAGTCCATCCAGGCTGGTATTTCCGATAGAAAGGAAGAGGAAACAAGAGGAGTAACCCAGTTTTCAGCGCTTCTCCAAGCCAGATGGGGGACACGTGTACCACTTGTAGCAATTAACCGAGGGAGTGTCCGCGAATGAACAAGATTATGCCGACATACCAATGAACGAAGAGGAGGCTCCCGATGAGAGCGCTGAACAAAGTTTGTCCGAGATTACTTATAGCACAATTGATGACGAGGAGTTACGAAACCAGTTGATAGACACTACCGCTAAGGTCGCCGAAGAGCGAACACCAGGAGATATCACTATGGATGGGATGGAAGAAGTCAATATAGGGACGCAATAAGACAAGCTCTTTATCATGATAAGAAAAAGTTTAGATAAAGAGGAAAGGGGAGCCTTGATCGCGATACTTAAAGATTACAAGGATGTCTTTGCCTACGATTACGACGAGATGCCGGGTCTAAACAGTGACCTTGTGGTACACAATCTTGGGGTATCGCCTGAAGTTAAGCCCGTAAAACAAAGAAGCAGGGAATTCCCTAGGGCCACCGCTTTCACGATAAAGGAATAAGTGGAACGACTTCTCAAGGCCAAATTCATCAAGCCTATATAGCACCCTACCTGGCTAGCCAACATCGTGCTCGTAAAAAAGAAGAATGGGAAATTCAGATGTTGTGTAAACTACAGAGACCTGAACCGAGAATACGCGAAGGACGATTTCCCTCTACCAAACATCGATATGACGCCAGACGCGACATGAGGGAAAGGGAGGTATTCCTTCATGGACGGCTTCAGCGGATACAACCAAATAAAGAGGGACCCCATGGACGCAAAAAAGACCGCCTTCCAAACTCCGTACTACAACTTCTATTATGTGGTAATGCCGTTTGGCCTAAAGAATGCCGGCGCCACGAATCAACGCGCCATGACGTCCATATTCCACGACTTACTGTACCAAATGGTAGAAGTGTATGTCGATGACATCGTGATTAAAACACAAGAGTCCGAGGACCACACCTCTCACCTGAAGACGACTTTTGAGAGATGCAGAAAGTTCAAACTCAAAATGAACCCTCTCAAGTGTGCCTTTGGCGTAACATCAGGGAAATTCCTAGGCTTCTTAGTGACTAATGAGGGAATCCGAGTGGATCCGAGCAAAGTTAAGGCAATCACAACGATGGCGCCACCATCAAGCACAAAAGAGCTACAAGCTTTCAAAGAACGGATATCGTACATACGACGCTTCGTTCCCGGTTTGGCGAAGCTAATGACTGCATTCCTTCCCTTATTAAAGAAAGACATACCCTTTGTGTGGGGGAAATACAATGCGCTGCGTTCGAGAAACTAAAAAAATGCCTTGTCAGCCCCAGAATCCTTAGGTCCCCGATACGGGGAGTCACTCTCTACCTATACACAACATTTACCAGTTCGGCAATAGGCGCAGTCCTCGCACAAGACATAGGAGGAAACAAGCTATCACCTATCTATTATGTTAGCCGGGATCTGCGAGATGCAGAATTGTGATACCCGCGCGTAGAACAGTCGTGTCTAGATTTCATATATGCGACGCAGAAGTTACGGCCTTATCTTTTGACACACGAAACCATCGTAGTGGCAGCGGCGAACCACATAACCTACTTAGCTTCGAAGCCTGTCCTAACAGGGAGAACTGCCCGGTGGCTGCTACAACTGTCGGAGTTCGAGCTTAAATATCAACTCCCAAGTGCGATACCAGGACAAGCAATAGACGATCTCATAGCTATGTTTCCGGGAGAAGAAAACGATGAGGTACACGAATATATACCCGGAGAAGTGGAAGCCGCAGACATTGACAATCCCTGGACCATGTTCTTTGATGGGTCATCATATGGTACTGTCGGAGGAGCCAGAGTAGTATTCGAAGCACCACAAGGAGAGCTACTCTCGTACTCGTTTAAATTCGACTTCCCATGTAGTAACAACGTCGCGGAATATGAAGCATTGATCTTGGGACTCCGAATGGCGAAGGAGCTCAATTTGGGGAGCGTAGAGGTCAAAAGCGATTCGAGGCTCGTAACGAACCAAGTGAATGGTGACTTTCATGTCAAAGAACCACACTTAGCGCCCTATCGGGCGGAGGCCAAAAGATTGATGAACCAAATGGGGTCGACTGTGGACTATACCGACAGGGGTGGAAATAAGCACGCAGATTCCCTGGAAACCCTGGCGTGCAAAGTATAATTGAATGGCGAGGAAGAGGGAACTATCACGATACGAAGACAAGAGCTACCCAACACTTGGAAAGAGGATATGTCTTTCGATGAAGTAGATGACTGGAGGCGGGTATATATTGAAGACCTGACCCGGATGGACGAAGGACGAGTGATCCCCACCAAGCCTTGAAGCAATTCATAATGATCCAAGGAGCCTTGTATTATAGAGCAGCCGGAGGATATTCCTTACGAGGTGTGTGAATAAGAGAGAAGATGAGAAGCTACTCCAGGAGCTGCACTTGGAAACATGTGGGCAAACCGGCGATGTTCACCTCTACAGGAAACTTCAAAGGTTGGGTGTATACTTGTTTAGAATATCAGGCAAAAGCGCAACATTCCAAAACAACACTGCGATTGTCAAGCTCCACCGCAACCTGCGGAAGTCTGCAATATTTAGAAAGTAGATTGGAGAAACCCTACTTTAATTTCATCCAACAAAGAAGATTACCTAGTGACAGGCAGGCGGCCCTAAAAATCAAAAAGAAAGCAACGCGTTTCTTCATACACGAGGGCGTCCTTTATCGCAAAAGCTACGGTAACTCTGCACTGCGGTGTTTGTCAAACCAGGAGGCGATAGAGGTAATGACCCGGTCCCACGATGTTGAACATCAAGGGATGCGGAAATTGTTCTTACAACTTTATGAAGGAGGCTTCTACTGGACAACCATGAAAAGTGATACCGCAGAACATGTCCGAAAATGCTTAAACTGCCAGACACATGGGAATCTGATCCAAGCGCCCCACCCTCTACTACGCAACATAGTGACACCGTGGCCGTTCCATAGCTGGGGACTCGATCTCATAAGACCGATCAACCCGATGTCTTCAAAACGCCATAAATACATAATAATAGCCACGGAGTATGAATCCAAGTGGGTTGAAGCAATACCCCTTAAAGATTACGCAGGAGCTACAATAGCCACGTTCATCAAAGAACACATCATTTAAAGGTTCGGTGCGCCTATGATAATCAGAGCAGACAACGAAAAATCGTTTGTGAATAATAATGTGATCGACTTGCTCCGCCAATACAACACAAGGCTCCACACGTCAACTCCCTACTACCCCAAAGGGAATGGGCAGGCGGAAGCAACGAATAAGACGTTCATTCGGATCCTTAGTAGAACAGTGCACGATCATCATAGAGAATGTCATGAACAGTTGCCACTGGCGCTCTGGGCATACAGGATTTCGAAGCGCACTTCAACGGGAGCATCACCTTATTCGCTAGTCTATGAAGAAGATGTGATACTGCGCGCAGAGATAGCGATCCCATCTGCAAGAGTGGCAATGGCCAGCCATACCACACCCGATGAAATAAGCCGCTTCACCCATTTAGACACAATAGAGGAAAGGATAGCGCGAGCAGAAAGATTCGCGGAAGCCTACAGGAAGCGCACGACTAATTACTATAACCAGAGCGTAAAGGAAAGGACATTTAAGGTGGATGAGTTGGTCTTAAAAATCGCCCCACACATACAAAGAAAAGCCAGCGCCGGAAAGTTTACCGCGAATTGGGAAGGCCCGTTCATGATAAGCAAAGTGGCAGAAAGCGGATACTATAAGCTTATACGTATGAACGGAACCAAAGTCAAAACGCCTATCAACGACAAGTGGTTGAAATTTTTTTACGCATGAGTCGCACCATGTAAACATACGCTCTAAGCAATAAAAGTAAGTTAATGAAAATGGCGTATATACAAAAGGTCTCATGACAGCCAAAGGCGCCCGATTGACTGACAAATATACAAAAGGTCTCAGGAAAGCCAAAGGCGCCTGATTGACTGACAAATTCACAAAAGGTCTCAGGAAAGCCAAAGGCGCCTGATTGACTGACAAATCTACAAAAGGTCTCGGGAAAGCCAAAGGCGCTTGATTGACTGACAAATCTACAAAAGGTCTCAGGAAAGCCAAAGGCGCCTGATTGACTGACAAATTCACAAAAGGTCTCCGGAAAGCCAAAGGCGCCTGATTGACAGACAAATTCACAAAAGGTCTCAGGAAATCTAAAGGCGCTTGATCGACTGATAAATCTACAAAAGGTCTCAGGAGAGCTAAAGGCACCTGATCGACTGACAAATCTACAAAAGGTCTCAGGAAAGCCAAGGGTGCCTGATAGACTGACAAATATACTAAAGGTCCCAGGAATGCCAAGTGCAACTGGTCGAATGACAAATCTACTAAAGGTCTCAGGAGAGCCAAAGGCGCCTGATCGACTGAAAAATCTACAAAAGGTCTCGGCAAAGCCAAAAGCGCACGATCGACTTTCCACCACCTTCCACAATAAAAGGAGGTGGAGTAGGCGAGTTTTACCCACGCCCACTCTGACCAACACTTTTTCGAAATAAAAAAAAAGGGGGAGTAGGCGCGTTTTACCCACGCCGGCCCTACCCAACACCCTTTCGAAATAGAAAAGAGGGAGAGTAGGCGCGTTTTACTAATGATCACTCTACCCAACACCCTTTCGAAATAAAAAAGAAGGGGAGTAGGCGCATTTTACCCACACCCGCTCTAGCTACCCAATACCCATCCGAAATAAAAAAGAGGGGGAGTAGGCGCGTTTTACCCACCCCCGCTCTACCCAATACCCTTCTGAAATAAAAAAGAGGGAGAGTAGGCGCGTTTTACTAATGCCCACTCTACCCAACACCCTTCTGAAATAAAAAAGAGGGGGAGTAGGCGCGTTTCACCCACGCCCACCCCACCCAATACCCAGTTGAAATAAAAACAAAGAGAGAGAGAGATTATGAGTGTTTTACTAATGCCCACTCTACCCAACACCCTTCCAAAATGAAAAGAGGGGGAGTAGGCGTGTTTTTCCCACGCCCACCCTACCCAATACCCTGTTGAAATAAAAAAAAAAAGAGAGGAGAGTAGGAGCGCTCTACCAACGACCACTTCACCTAACTCCCCTCGCAAAAACAAAAAAAGGGAGGAGGGGGGGGAGGAGAAGAGAAGGTAAGTGTAGCATAGCTATTTCCTCAAATAAATACAAGAGAATATCCAAATTCAAATAAAATCCGATTCATATCATGTTCCAAACAAATAAGAAAAAAAAAAAGAAAAAGAAACCCTTCTAAAAAGACACAAATCCCAGTCAACCACTAATGCCCGACAGTGAGCAATATCTGCATCGAAGGCGTCCACCATCATACTCCCGTCATCGCACTGCGCGGTGGCTAAACGAAGATCCTGATCAGACTCGTGTACTAACTTGTGAATATCCCGAATAATTTTACCCTTAGCTTCGGCTCCATGAGCAAACGAAAGAGTATCTTCATGCTCATTGTATTCCTTACGCGCCTTGTCCTGACGGATCAACGTGAGTGTCCATAACAGGCCCACTTCTTCTCTCAAAACCAATAGACGTGCCAACTCATCCTTAAGATAGGGATGAGGCACCAGCACAGACGCGGCGGACAAGGTCAGAATATGCCCAAGGAGTGGTGGGACTGCCTGGTCGGAAATCCACAAACGACAGTCAGAAATGACACGATCAATAACAACCATCATTATTGAAGAATCCGCGGACAAGCGCTTAGCCGCGCATGTGCAGTGACAGCCTCATCTAACGCGCATTGGATCTTCAATGGCACGCGTTCCGATGAGTCATCCCTCTGAGCGGCCTGATACCCCTCATCTCGCTCCCTGAATTTAGCATGCATAACGTTCTTGTTCGCCACCCTCTGCTCTTGAAGCGCTTCAATTTCAGCCTTCACGAGCAACAACCGCTTTAGTTCATCATGTTTAAACATGGCCGATACCAGCATAGGAACATGCGCTAGGGACAACACATGCCCGTGAAGAGAACCAGACATGCTTGACTTATTGATCAAAATAGGAAGACGGTGAAGTTGAAAAGAAAACAGTAACCAAGATTAAGAAATGAGAACCATATATAAAGGGGGAACGACGTGGTTTATGATGCAATGCCTCCCTACGTTTCTGTGTGCATGCATGACACGTGGCAACTCGTAGAAACGCAGGAGGTAATGATTCCCAAGCAGGTTTAGGATACCCTAAGAGGAAGGCCTCTAATATAAACACTGGGGACTCGGAGACTAAGACCCATGGCAAGCATGGCGACATCCGTAAGACAAAAAAAAATAATAAAAAAAAAGAATCAAGTGAAAGGAAAAGTCCAATGATAAGCAACGAAGGAAGTAAATCAACAACACCCCCTCCCCCCCAACCCCCCACCCCAAAAAAAAGAAAAAAAAACAAAAACAAAACAAACAAAAAAGACATCATACCAAGAAAATAGGTACATAAACCTAACTAGGAGAAACGTCTTTCTTTCTGTCGGCGATAAGTAAAGGAAGACGTTCTCGAAATCGTACACAACCTAGTCAGACCAAAACGCACGATAACGGGCAATGCCCATATCCACAGCTTCCGCCATGAGCCTACTCTCATCACACTGAATGTTGGCTTGAGATAGCCCCCAATTGGCATCACTTATCAACTTTTGGATGTCCCGAATAATCTTTCCCTTGGCCTTCGCTCCCTGAGTGAGTGCAAGAGTGCTTTCGTGTTCATCGCGATCTTGACATGCTTTATCCCGCCGGACTTGCCTGAGATTCCACAATACATCTATCTCCACCCTCAACACCAGTAAGCGCGCAAGTTCGTCTTTAGGGTAAGACGGGTTTACAAGCGCGGAAGCAGCAGTCAAAGATAGAGTGTGCCCGAGAAGGCGTGGAGCCGCATGACCAGAGATATGCGAGTGATAGTCGGCGATGGCTTATTCAATGGTCGCCCTCATCGCTGAGGATTCGGTGAGTAATGAAATAACAACATGTCGAGCTGTAACAACATCATCCAAAGCATGTCGAGCTGTAACAACATGGTCCAGCCTCCTCGGCAGCTTGGCGCGCTTCGTAACGCTCTGAAAACTGAGCGTGCAGAGTCTCTGTGGCCAACCTATGTTCGCAAAGCGCCTCAATCTTTGGATTCTACCAGTAACAAGCGCGCCAGTTCCAACTTTTTGAACATTGAGACTAACGCGGGGACTGACGCTAGAGTCAATACGTATCCGTGAAGGGAGTGAGCCATCTGAGTAAAGTATCCGACAGAGAAAGGAGGAAATGGAAATGAAAACTTGAAGTTGATGATCGGATTGAAAGCCCGATGTTACTATATAAGGGAAGGATCACCATAAATGATGTTATAGCCGCCCCGTTCCCAGCGACACGTGGCACATAAAGTATAAAAGAATTTGACTATTGGATCATCTGATAATTGACCCAATAGTCAGGGGACTAATGTTGATACATGAAAAAATATACCCTAGTAGGTTTGGGGTGCCCTTAAGAATAGAAGTGAGTTTGGGATAAGGTATGGGGACTTGGGGACTAAACCCAAGCCCAAATGGGAAATACCCATGAGGAAGGAAGGACAAAGAAGGAATTAATAATGAAGAAGGAGGTTATATTAAGGAATGACATTAAGAGTAATTAAGAGAGGTTAAGACATGTGTCATGATGTAGTAAAAAGGAGGGCTTTTGGGAAAGCCTATATAAGAAAGGACAAGGTACAATGGAAATCCAACTCTCTCTCTTACTATTCTTGGTATTGTGGGGTCATTTGGTGTGGCTAGGACGGGTAGGACCTAAACACGAATTTACCCTTCAACAAACTTCTCAAGATAGAGTTTCATTAGGTTTTCTGTAATTCTGGGTAGAATCTCTACCAGAAGAAGTGAGAATTTAAAGAGCAAAGAAAAAATACGAAGAACAAGAGCAAAGATTGCACCCACTGGATGAAGGTTGTGCAAACGTAAGGTGCATCTTGGTTACATATAGTCTAATGGACGAGCGCAGATCAACAAATAAGCACATGGCTGCGCGATTTCAGGCAAATGGTTAATGGTTTAGAACAACGTGAAAAATACTATAACCCCCTTACTATATGGGTTCAATATAGAGAATCCCCACAAAATGGATCTTTCACTATCAACTCCATACTTTAGTTTTTTTGATATTTCTAGGCCCCGCACTTTTATTTTTTGGGGCCAGTTTTTGAAATTTTCCTGATTGTCGACGTCATCAATTTTTTTAATAAATCTGAAAATACCAAAATAACCTCCACTATTTATAGTAGATTTATACAGGAATAGAAACAGAAAATCAAATCAGTTTTTTTTTTACTCTCTCATCTCTCTGCTCAAATCTCCTGAATTCGAATTGTTTCTTCACAAAATCGTTGCATTGAAGAACAACAAACAAAAAGTCACGTTGATTTTTGATTCGTTGTATTGAAGACGAGAGGAAGAACAACACGTTATTTGTCGAAAAATCGTTGAATTGATTCATTGTTTTCGAATCTCGACGAGAGAAGACGCCGCATCAAGAAAAAGCAGAGATAAGTTTGTATCAATTTTTATTTTCTGTTTGTATAAAATAGGTTTGATTCACTAGTTTTTCTGATCTATTTTTTTATTTCGATTTTCTACTGATTATCGTTGTTTTTTTTTTGCTTGGATTTTGTTGAGTCTGAGAAAAGGAAGAAGACGGGTTGGAATAGAGAAATCAACATTGTAGGTGTGTTTTCAATCTAGTCTTGAATTCTATTGATTTCGATTTTTATGATTTGGATCTTTCTTATTTCGTTTTTTTATTTTTTTATTTGGTTGATACTGAGAACTTTGGTTGATACTGAGAACAAGAAGAGAAATAACATTGTTTCAGAAGAAGGAAAACAACAAATCCAGGTACGAATTTTATTTGGTTTGATTTCAAAACTTTTTTCAATTTTTTTCGATTATTTGTTGTTCTTGCATGTCCGATCCAAGAATTTGTTGTGAATGTGTTGTTTATATTTTGTTGATACTGAGGAGGATGAAGAAACAATTTTGTTTCAGAAGAACAACTTCAAATTGATGTAGACATGCTGTTTTTTGTTACAGTATGTGTAACTTGAGGTTACACATATATATATCATGTTGTACTTTTAGCATGAAATTTGTATTTTTCTGATTTTTTTTTGTGAATTTGTTGTGAGTTTTGTTTGATACTTTAAGAGGATGAAGAAACAATGTTGTTTCAGAAGAACAACTTCAAATTGATGATGTAGACATGCTGTTTTTTGTTATACAGTATGTGTAACTTGAGGTTACACATATATATCATGTTGTACTTTTAGCATGGAATTTGTATTTTTCTGATGTTTTTTGCTTTTTGTGAATTTGTTGTGAGTTTTTTGTTTGATACTGAGAAGAGGATGAAGAAACAATGTTGTTTCAGAAGAACAACTTCAAATTGATGATGTGGACATGCTGATTTTTGTTCTACAATATGTGTAACTTGAGGTTACACATATATATCTTGTTGTATTTTTAGCATGGAATTTGTATTTTTCTGTTGTTTTTTGTGAATTTGTTGTGAGTTTTTTGTTTGATACTGAGAAGAGGATGAAGAAACAATGTTGTTTCAGAAGAAAAACTTCAAATTGATGATGTAGACATGCTATTTTTTTGTTACAGTATCTGTAACTTGAGGTTACGCATATATATCCTGTTGTATTTTTAGCATGTGTAACTTTAAGTTACACATATATATCCTGTTGCATGTGTATTTGTAAACAATTGTAGCATTTGTATCTGTAAGACACATTGTATCTATTGCTTTCTCCATATGATATATTTCTACCGCTGAGTATCTTGATGGCTCATTTTATGTTTAGCTAGCTGCATAGGATATATTTTCACGAGGGGGCAACGCACCCGAGTGAAATGAGTTCTTTGATTTTTTATATTTTTATTGTATGTTTGTATTTTTCAGGTTGTCATGGATGTTGTGAGTTGCATGGAACATGGAAACTTCCAATAAATCTACTAGGGTTTAAAGATGCAGCTGATCTTCGTTTTTGTTATACAGGCATCTCAAGTTTTTTTGGCTCATTTTTTTTTGCATTAATTTGTTATTTCTTTAATAGGAAGAACGAGTAATTAGATTTGTGACCCAAATTCAAATTCTTGTTCATACAATTTGTACTTGAGAATATTCTGATTGTTATTGTTGTGAAAGACTTAAAAATCCTGGCGAGATTGGGGTATACTCAAACTAATTGGGGTATACCCAATTTTAAGTGGACATGTGACCTTACTAAGGGGAGGCCAAAACGTGGTAAACTTACTTAAATACCCCTACACTAATCAACCTAAAACTAAACTCTAAACTTAAAAACCAAAACCCTGATTAACCAAAAACC
>JAJJWW010005162.1:0-134451 GCA_023531295.1 Papaver armeniacum | reverse complement strand
TGAGTCAGCTGGTTCTAGTCAGAGACACTAGTACAAAAAGGGCCTTTAGTCTCGGTATATTACCGTGACCAAAGGTCTATGGTCACGGTATTTCATTTTTTGGAAAACCGTGACCAAAGCCTGCGAGGCCAAATGTGTGTATCTATGGTCTCGTTATTTCACCGTGACCAAAAATTCTTTAGTCCCGAAATTTTATATGAAACCGTGTCCAAATTTGACTATTGATCACGGATTACATCTCATACCGTGTCCAAATTTTCTCACTGGTCTCGTTTTACATTTTCCCCGTGACAAGTTTGCATGTTAGCAAAGCATTTGATATACATTGAAAAAGAAAATAGACAAAGCAGTAGTGGACAATAATTTGAAACAAAAATTCCAAATCAACCAATGTAATCCACAAAGGGAAATTTCTCATCTCAGTTTACAAACTAAATAGATTTTTCGTACAATTTAGGAGTTGTTAGTTCCTCAATATCCATTAATACGTACAACATACTGTTAACATAAACGAATACGAAATGGATGAAGATGTCTATAAATGCTGAAAAAACTTGGAATAACAAGCTATCCATAAATTTCCGTCTGTCGTCAGAAACTTTTGAATTCAAGTTTGTTGTAATGTCTTGTTTGTAAACTCTTTACTTCTGCCACCTGAAATTTACAGCAGTACGTCAACAAGCTAGAGCAAAAGAACGAGCACGCACAATTAAAGATGAACTGCATGATTGAGAAAGCAATACATAACTGTAGCAGCAGTGAACTACCATTCGTGGCATCCACTAAGAACCAACTTAGGATAAAACAGAAAATTCTTATAATTGCATATATATATATCCTGCTTTTTATAAAACAAAAACTTTGTTCTTTTGTCTGCTCAATTCACTGTAAAAACGGTATTATTAAGGAAACTAACAGGTAATTAGATACCACTTAGGCTCATTGAGGAATATCTGTCCTATCATTAGAAATGGATCAACTGGTAATGCAATGTGACAGACTTACTAGTACCCGAGGATATTATCCTCATACTGCAATGTGAAAAATTTACTAAGTTTATTATCAACTACGTAGAGAACAGGGGAAGGCCAAATGTACCAGATGTAGTATTGAAAAAAGCAGTGAGTGATGATTAACAGTGATTTATATAATGAACACCAAACTTGATTTGCAAATGAGATGAGCAAAAAATCAAGCAGGACATACCTGTGAGCCAGTGGCACTAATATTAGGTACTTCACAAGCGTCTTTTAGACACCAGTTGCACTGCCAAGCTGAGCTAGTTGTCTTCGTCTTCTTCAGTTTGACCAGAAGACCAAGCTTCAAGTCCTAATAGTTACAATTTAAAAGATTAATAAGACTACATGATAACCGTAACTAAGTACATAAAATGGTAATAGCAAGTCGATGGAACTTGACAAGATATAAAAAAAGATTACGCATTACCTTTACTAACTCTCACATTTGTCTCTTATTTGTCCTATGAAAATTGAAGGAAATTGTTTTTCTAATTAAGCAAAATTACAGTATAGATCAACCAAATAGTTCTAAAATTAATAAGAAAAAATGTACCCAGTGAGCTTCATATGCTTATGCTTCAACTATATCAGAATGATAAAAGAGGAAAGGATAAGTTGACACGTAAAAAATGTTCAAATAGCCAAAAAGTTTCAATAAAAATGGGGAGGAAAGTATTCACCTCTGCAAAAAACAGGCTGATTTAGGCTACTCCCCGAAGCACTAACAGTAGAACCAAGCCAAAAGTTTCAACTACTAGCTGCCTTAGTAAATCAATAGAGAACTGCTAGTTATGATACTATATCAGAAGGAAGGTCCATCCCAAGTACTACCAGCCAGTCCACAATATTCAAATACCTTATCCCAAGTATGAAACAGGACTACATGACCTTAAGTCTTGATGTTGAAAGCAACGAAATTATAATGAACATTGTAGAAAAACCCATCCAAAATCTGTCCATTATAAGAAGCTGGAGTTAATACCACTTCTTCTCAAGTTTATTCTCGTGGATTCAGGGTAAATGAAAATTGTAGGAACACCCTACCAATCATGTAACAAATACCTAAAATAATAATTTAGAAAAGTAAAGCCAACAAACGGTGAGAATGAAGTCGGACCTATGACTGAAAAGGAAGAATTAGGAGGGGAAGATTAATGTACTTATGCCTCTTCTTCTCAAGCACATCATGTGGATCCATGGTAAATCAACAATTTAGGAAAACCCTAACAATGGGCAAACAAATACAGTGTTAGATAAACAGAAACTCAAATATCAAAATTAATTAAGGAAAGTAAATCTTAAAAGGTTACACATAAGTCAGACCTACAAGAAAAGATGAGTTATATCAAGAAGATTCATAGCTTACCGTGTTGCCTAGAAGTTACATCAAGAAGACTCCAGTGAGCAACAAACGATCTGCTATGAACAAAATAGATAGAAACGGTTCAAACCCAACTCTTTGAAATGCAAAAATCCAACCGTTTATGATTGAGCGAACCCAAAATAAGTTCAAGTGTTTCTGAATAACATAAATTAGTTGCAAACCGTAACAATCCGAAATTCACTGGAACATGCAATATCTACATTGATAATTGAAAATACAGCAAACTGCGTCAGTAAATTAACAAATTCAAGATAAATAACCCAAACCGTCTGGAAAATGATAATTAGCTGATCAATTAAAGAAGCCTTCTATCTCTTCCAATTTAACAGTCTCAGATCCACGAAATTCATAAATTGAATTCGACTGAACTTCCTTAGTATGGCAACTATTAGACTTATTGAATAGATTTGAGAACAACTCAAATCCCAAAATATTATCTACCCCTATGCCGTGAATTAATCTACAAGGGAAATCAAAATTAAGATAAAACTTGAGACGTTGAACTGATAAAAACAAAAACAAAAAATCTCAGACGATAACAAGGAAAAGAAAGGACGATAATTGAGAACCCATAACAAATAAAGAAATAGATCATCTTACTTGCAGTTGTTGCATTATGATAGCTACGTCGATAATCAAAGATCTGATTCTAACTACACACCTGTAGACCTAATAAACCCTAATTATTACTCCCTCCGTTCCAATTTACTTGCTTTTTTAGGGTTTCTTTTGTGTTCCAAATTAGATGATAGTTTTAGTATTTTTCCCCAATTTTCACTAATTTACCCTTGCTTTGGAATCACACCGTGGAATTAATAATCATCGTAATCAACACAAAAAATTACTTTAATTTTAAAATATACCTCATGGAGGATATATACTTAATCTTGGAATATTTGGTAGTACATCCCAAGTAAATTGTTATGGGATTGATAACTTTCCTAGAATCTAGAAACACAAAACTAGGCTATTTAACTCTTTAAGTGGGAATTAATATGGGTATTATTGGAAAGATTTTACTCTCTCTGATATTTCTTAATCTCCGTGAAAAACTCTACAACGTCAAGTAAATCGGAACGGAGGGAGTATGTTTTTACAAGACGAGAAATCTTTCCCAAAAAATATAAACCTATCTTTTGCAACATAATGAAACTTTGAGAATTAGATAGATGAGGGATTTATTAGTGTTTTACTCTCCCCGATTTTATGAACGGTAAATAAAATGGAGAAGTTGAGAAGAAAAGAAAGTGCGAAGAACTGAAAGAAGTGGGGTTGCTGGAGTAGTGATCGACACAAAAATAAGAAAGTCAAAAAACTGGACTTAGAGATCGTGGAACCCAATAGACACGGAGCGAGTCCTGCTCGTGACGAAACATCCTTGGGAACGAAAATAATTTTAGTCTTTAGACACGCTGCCATAGTTCTACTAGTGAGAGTCAGGTCTGAGTCATAGGCTAACTCATCTGACTTGATCCTAAGCCAAAGCAGTTGCAGCCTTGCTCAGGCCATAACCTTCTGCAGCATAAATACATTAACTCATCTTTGCAAACCACCAATTCCTTCACCTTGCACCAATCCCCTTTTGTAACTCATACCAAAATCATCATTCCTTCTCTGTAGCTTCAGTCACTGCACAAAGATACTTGCAACTCACTCGTTGATTCTTCTTGGCTGAACCTTGACTACCAGAATCAAACACATCTTGCCAATTACATTAGTTCATCACTTCCATCACATTACAGTCCCATTCATACCGCACAACAGCATCAGTTCCATTGCAGCTTCCTTGCAGCTTCTTAAGTCCCAGCTGCTTCAAACACCACTGCGACTCCCATGTACAACTTGACTGTATCTGTCCATTTTAGTATCATTCGCAACTCGCTGCTGCAACAGCTATCTCAGCATCGCATTAACAGCTCAGTAGTTGAGCCATTTCATCTCAGCCCATGTTACTACACTTCCAACCACTACCTGCAATCTTTTCCATCTGCACTTGAGCCCTCATCTCAGACCCATGGCAATCACCAAAACCACCTGCTAAAAATCACCACCAACTGCTTTCTCTGCAACACAACTCCAACAAAGACATAACCCACCAAAGGAACCCATCTTGTCGACACTTGTAGCTTTACATTCCATTTCAAAGAAAGATAACCAATTGGCACTATAACTTGCAATTCCATACAATCACCACAACAATGAGAACACATGCATCTCACCAGCACCGTTCCTGCACACTTTACAAGCTAGCAGCTTCTTCTTTGCAGTCGCGGCCTGCACTTCCTAGCCCAACGTCACCAGTTCCCTGTAATCAACCAACTCCTCCACTGCATCACGCTAGTACCCTGCAGTTCCAACTCCATCTCAACTTGTCACTGCAAAACCACTTCAGCTGCACATTTTCACTGCAATACTCTCAACCATCTAGTTCCAGTTCAAACCATCTGCATCTTCTTGTTGTCAATGCTTCATTCCACCTGACACAGCACCATCTCCATAATCCCAAGCAGCTACCATATTCAAGTCACATTTTCCATTTACTTGACTGCAACACAGCTTACCAGCACCAATTCTTTCCATTCATCTGGCATCTTCATCTCAGGTTCAAGCTTGCACAACCATTCATTCCCATGTTCACTTCCATACGCGGCAGCAGCTTAAGCTTCTAAGTCCAGCCTGCAATCTCATGAGCAACAACAACACCAGTTTCATCTCAAACAAGCCATCTAACCATACTGCCACTTTCTGAAGCTCCATCTCTTCATTTTGTGGCATTTCTTCCCTGTATCACACTCAACCACTCATTTCTTCACCTGGGTGTGCAATTGCTTCACCAGCTTCTCACATCCCCTTTTGAACATTTCCATTTCTACCAAAACACTTAACCATCTGCAGCTTCAATTTCTTGCCCCTCATCTCTGCATTTCATCTCATTGCAATAACAGCTCCACTTCCACTGTAAATCCAGGCTCCACTGCATATCAAC
Source organism: Papaver armeniacum (assembly GCA_023531295.1). Taxonomy (NCBI): domain Eukaryota; kingdom Viridiplantae; phylum Streptophyta; class Magnoliopsida; order Ranunculales; family Papaveraceae; genus Papaver; species Papaver armeniacum. Next base: position 129,062 of record JAJJWW010005162.1, on the reverse strand, counting down.
ACAACTTTCCTACTCCCTGGTTTGTTCCTTCTCTATTTTTGTCATAATCTGCAATTCACTCAAACACCCGCACTACTCTCCATTCTCGACTTGTACCTACAGATCTTGATGTTGCTTTTACTAATTGACCCCGAATTCAGTTCATGCCTCAGATCCTTTAACCTCCATCCTCCTTGTACGAAGTCATGGCTACGAATTGAAACAAAACTGCGATTAATCAACCATCGAGAAACCCCCAGCTTCCATTCCATTGACATCAAACCTATTCAGCCAACTTCATCGCTAAGCACTCATATCATTTAACTTCGAACTCCCAAAACAGATCCATCTCCACTGATCCGATAGCTTCACACGAAACGAGTTTTGGTGCTGCTTGTTTACAAAAATGAGAATTTCAATTCAAACCCAACATGCGAACCCTAGAAATTGATCCATGCCAAACCCCCAAATTCAGTTTTGATGATGTACTGATTTTAATCTTCAATTCGAACGAGCCAATAATTCTCCGTTATCTTGTCTTCATAGATCTCTTTCAGCTGCTCTCGGACACAACAGCAGCAACGGCCAATTCTCTCTCACTCGGAGTGATAATGGAGCCGCCATGGACTCTCCTCTGAGTTGAATGAATGATTGAGAAATTATTCTCTCAATCCCAGGTGTTGGTAATAGCCATATTATCTAGAAGCACCCAGACACATGATAAGGGCTACCTGAAACTACTCTATTCCTTGTACTGTCAGCTTTGGGGAACTGACAAGTTTAATATTTGATTTTGCTCCTAACTTCCTCATAGAACGTCGACATGACCGCATTCTTTCGACGTTGGCTTCGTCTTTTCGTTCTCTTCAAGATGATGAGAAGAAATCCTGGATTTGAGCTAGTTCCACTTCTTTTTGCTCCAATGACTCCAAAATACTTAATAAGCTCAAAATCAAACATAAGATACATAATTTACAAGAAAACTCGCAAAGAAAGCATAAACAATAGATAAATATCAAGGTGTTTACAACACCTATCAAAGACAATATGCCTAAGAGAAGATTTTTCTTATTTTGATAAGAATATATTTAGTTCAGAAAAACAGGGTTTCCGAAACTACACAAAATATTTTTCGAACTTCACTTTTTAATGAAAGGGAGATATTCTTTAAATATCTCTCATTACTGAAAATAGAAGCTACCATGAACATGTGCCCTTGATTTTTATATGATTTTCCCATCCAAAGTTATGAGCACCAATAGGATGGGTTTGCACAATCTCCATACAACTAGGTTGTATCGGAGTAAGCTTTTTCTAGCTTACATCGATTATCAGAAACATAGTTCATGTTTCTCTTTGGGAATTTCCAAGAAGGTGATCCTTCCTTGATCTAAAAGTATGATCATGTGGAGAAGCCTTACTGACGTGAGAATTTTCCGAGATGGATAAATCTCTCTTAATTCTATTAATGAGATTTTCATATGATTTTCTCATTCTAATGATTTCCTTATGATCCACATCAGCACGATTGTCTGAAACAATTATCGGAAATTCCTGATTATTTCCTTTGGCACAGATTCTCTCTTTCCCTTTCTTCTGGAATCGTTCTTCATCAAAACAAGAATTGTTTCGATATGGGTGAGGAGGAACCTTTTTCCAGAAGCGATTATCAACTCTTACCTCTGATTCTTTTGAGTTGACCTTGTCGGGTTGTGGTATATTCTGTCTTTCTATTGAGGAATGATCTTTCAGTTTTTTAAGACAAGAAACTTCTTTAAATATGTTTACCGCCATATTTCGAAGAAGTATAAGTTTCATGTCAAGTGACTGAAAGTTGTATTCCTTAAGATCACGTTTACGGAATCGGTTCAAAGTTTCCTTTGGACATGATTACGTCTGATCATCAGTAAATGTAGAAGATGGTTTCTCATCCTCTTCTGACTAGATGTAGTTAGGCAAACTACCATCATATTAATCTGTTTCAGATGTGACTAAACCGGTGATAGGTGTAGAATACACCGTATTTACTATCTAGTAGTTTATGCTTTCTTTGCTATTTTTCTTGTAAATTATGTATTTTACGCTTGTTTTGAGTTTTGTAGCTACTTTGGAGTCACACGGAGGAAAAGGAGAAGAAATCACCATATTTTAGCAAAAGGGTAAAATTGTTGTTTCACCAAGGAAGGAACACTATCCTGAGCCCAAAGAGGGTTAAGGGGCTCTCATTCAGTACCCCTTATCACTCAAAGAAAGGGTGTTATTAACACTGGGTAGCCCTTATCCAGAGGATGGTTATGCTGGGTATCATCCAATTGGGTCGGTCCTAACCATACCCGGATCCAAACCCGACCCGGATCCGTGTAATACAAACCAACCCTAAATCGAGAATTACTTCTCAATCATTTTGTCTGAATCAAATACAGAGAGAGGTCACTTTGCCGAAATCGAGAGCCGATGAAACCAGAGATCGAGAGAGATTAGACAGAAATTGAATGGGTTTGCTGGTGTCGATCGAGAAAGTGAGAGGTTAAACTGCCGTCGATGATAAGCAGAGAAGCTCAGAAGAAGCAAAATTGCTGTCGCTATTGATTTGTTCAAGAACCGAGTTGAGTTGTCATTGATTGGAGAACCGAGGGAGGAAATCAAAGAATGATCGATGCAAATTGTAGTTCTGAGATGGTGGTTGTTCTTAACTAGGTTCGAATCAGAGATAGAGACGATGATTGGCTGTTATTCTCTGAGATTGAATTAGGGTTCGTTTGAGCAGGATAAACAACAGATGAGAAGGGTTTCAATCTCAAGTCCTTGCTGTTTGAGGTCAACATTGAGGGATTGTTGTTTGATGGGTCTTCTGTGAAGATTAAGCCACAGGAAAGCAGAAAGATGGGGGTAATGATGATTGTGCCTGAACTGCAGAGAATGAAATGGAAGATTAAAAAGCTGAGAGATGAAATTGGAGAACTCAGCTGAAGAAATTAGAGATGGGTCTAGTTCTGTGGCCTGAGATTCGCAAATGGGTACAAGTTGATGGGTTAAGTTTGTTGAAGAACATGGAATTGAATCTGTTCGTGAACTGAATTTGCCACAGACGTTCATTGTAATTGGTGGTTGTTGGGTACTTGAAGTTTGGGAGATAATGCTGCTAGTGAAAACAGTGAAGGCTGTGGAGTTCAGTGGTAGAGATGGAGCTGTGGCCAGATTTGGCAATGAGGCAAAGCTGGAAAGAATTTGGTCTGCTACTGGAGTTATAGGCGAAGCGCTGTCATAGTGCGGGGAAGGAATGGCGGCGAATTACAGGGAAGCCTCAGGTGGAAGTTGGATGTACTGTGATGAATGTGTTGCGCAGGGTATGGAAGAGCAGTGTTAGTGCCATGGCAGTGAACTGAAGGGAGTTGAATGAGCAAATAGAAGCTGCAAGTTGCAGGGAGAATTGATGCTGCTGCCATTGTTGCTTGCCAGGGAGATGATGGTGCAATGCTGTGAGTTGTGGTGCAAATGGTGGAAGTTTGAGCCAGGGGACTGTAAGTTGAGCATTTGCAGCTGTGGATGTGGCAGAGTGTAGTTGGCAATGGCTTTGAATTCACTGGGCACATATCAGTTGAGCAGATTATGCAATGGGAACAAGGAAGTTATTTGAGATAGAAGCTGGTGTTGGCCTAGGATGAATTGCAGGTATTGGAAGCTCACTGAGATGATGTTGCTGCAGTTTTAAATGGAGAAGGAAACTGGTGGTATTGTTATGGAGCCGTGAAAATGACAGGGAAGTCAGGTGACAAAGTGCCATGGCAGGATATGGGATAGAAGAAGGCAGAGCCATCATGGCTGGCAATGCAGCTATGATGCACAAGGATGGTGCTGCTACACAACTCAGGCTGTGCAACAGCTCTGGCCTAGAGACCAACCAGCCAATTCAGATAGACGACTCAGCAACTGACTCAGTCTGACTCAGTGATTCCTTTGACCCTGTTGACTAACGATTGACCGTTAGGTTGACCCGTTTGACCGTTAGTCTTAACGGAGGACCGGACGGAATATTCCGTCGAATATTCTCTCGACGGAGAAATTTTCAGTGTGACCGGGCGACAATTCCAAATCGGATTCCGGCCACAATCCCGATTTTTTCTACGAGCAAAAATTCCAGAATTTTCTATGAATTTCTCTCATGGGTGTGAAGACTTGGGCTAGGAATTGGATGGAGAATTGGACTCAAATTTGGAAAGAGAAGGTGGAAGAGTTGAGAAAAGCTTGGATTTGAAAATTGAATTGCAAAAGGAAAAGGATTCTATTCCTTAGAAGATTTGGAGAATATTGAAGCCTATAAATAGAGAAGTTTTCTACAACTTCTACACACCTCTCTACACACACATCACTTGTGTTTTTGCTTGCTTTTCTAAGATTTTTTTCTTCTTAACTACTTGTGTGAACTTGAAAATTCTTCTTTTAATTATTATTATTATTTGTGAATTTCAAAAACATGAGTAGCTAATTTTCTTATTGATTGAGGATGAATTCCTAGTTCTTAACATGATTTGAGTTTTGTTTTCAAATTCTATCTTGAAGTTTTTCACATAATTATCGTTTGTTTTTACTAATAGGAGTGATCTTAAAGACATTCATGATTGATTGATAGATTGTTTGGAGTGCACGCTAAATTGATTTGTTAATTTGATCTAAAGCTAGTGAAAGTTAGGAGATAAGTAATCGTTTCTTGACTCTTTACATAAGTAGCAAACACGAGACCTTGCGGAGGGATTCCGTGGAGCAATTGTGTGTAGAAACAACGTTAGCAAGTAGACCTTGAGCTAAGAGTCTAACTACTAATATCAACCTAAGAAATTCACAAAACTTAATGCATGAGCCAAGTTACATCTAGGTTGAGCTAATTCTAGGTGGCTTGGTAAATAGAATCCGGTAGTCGAGAACTTCCGTGTCCAGTGATACAAGGGATTTAGGGGTTTAGCACTGAGCTAGCTGCTTTACCTACGGTTGGTGATAATTTGTGACTAATAACAAGTAGAAAAGAACATAACTTGATTCATTGTTTCGTAACGAAGAAGGATTCCTTGGTCTTGTCTCTCTTATTGTTTTCAACTTTCGATTTTAATTGCTTTGTTTATTTTTCTTTTTCTTTTTACACCCCCCTTTCGTGACAACTTTTACAACTAAGATCTCTTGCTCCTCGTGGGAACGAACTTGACTTCCATTATATTATTTTTAATTGAGTGGAAATATTGAATTAATTTGATTGCACCTACGACACGCATCAAATTTTGGCGCCGCTGCCGGGGAGCAACGGGCGATTTTTAGTTGTTTTTATTTTTCTTTTTGCTTTATTCTTGCTTTGTTAGATTCTTTACCGTATCTAACTTAGTTTGTGAGGATCTTGTTTCAGGTGTTATACCTTTGGTGAATGCTTAGAGAGGGTAGACCGAGTCCAATACGTCTTCGATCCGGCACTCAATTAAAGGATTTCATTCGAGCGATTAACACTCCACTTCCTCCTTCTTCATCAAGTGATTCGGACAAAGAGGAAGAAACAATGGCTGATCGTACACTAAAGGACCTAGCTTCTCACAAGCTTGATACACAACAATGGTGTATCCAAACTAACTCAACCTTCGAGATCAAGCCGGGGTTGATTAGAGAGTTACCAAAGTTCCATGGCATGGTGAATGAGGACCCAAACAAACATCTTATGGACTTCTACACCATAGTTATGGCTATGCTTCCACCGGAGACTAATACGGATGGAGCAATGTTGAAAGCTTTCCCGTTTTCTTTGGCGGGTAATGCTAAGGAATGGTTATATTATTTGCCTTCCGGAAGTATCACAACATGGAATGGGATGAAGAAACTTTTCCTCGAGAGATATTTTCCCGCATCCAAAGCTACTCAAATTCGCAAGGAGATTTGTGGATTGAAACAACAAGTGGGAGAATCATTATATGAATGTTGGGAGCGATATAAGAGGTTGGTGGCAAGCTGTCCACACCATCAATTTAGTGACGTTATGATACTCCAATACTTCTATGAAGCTCTTCACCCAAGTGATAGGTCTCTTCTTGACGCCGTGGGTGGTGGTGCACTAATGAACAAGACGGTGGCCCAAGCTACCGAGTTGATTGAAAGTATGGCGGCAAACTCGCAACAATTCTACACAAGGGATGAACCAATCGTTAGGCGAGTGCATGAAGTTAGTGATTCATCATCACATCTTGATCAAAGGATGAGTAACATGGAGACAATGATTCAAAGGATGGCCGCGGTAATTATTCCGGATGGTGAGACCGAACAAGTGAATGCTTTATATCCAAATCAAAGGCCAAGGTACGATCCATACTCCAATACCTACAATCCCGGGTGGAAGGATCATCCTAACTTTAGTTATGCAAACAAGCAAGCGGCGGCTCCTAATCCATATGAGCAACAAGGTGGTTTTCAACAATCACGCTTTCAACCTCAACAACAAGGTGGTTCTCAACAATTCCAACCACAACAAGTCAAGGAGCGTGATTCTTTGAATGATGACAAGCTCAATGCGTTAATGCAAGGTATGCAAGGTCTTACTTCTATGTTCCAACAAAGCCAACAAAACCAACAAAAGACCGATTCGGCCATCAAGGACTTACAAACTCAAATGGGACAATTGGCGACCGATGTGAATTTATTGAAATCTCAAGCATCCACAAAACTTCCTTCACAACCATTTGTGAATCCAAGAGAGAATGTTAATGCGGTTACTTTAAGAAGTGGAAGACAAGTGGAGGGTCCAAGTCATCATGAGGAAGTTAGTGAAGAGGTAGTCAATAACAATGAGGAAACCGCACCAAAGGAGAATTCAACACCAAACGACCAATCCAAGGAACCGGTTCCTACTTTCACTACTCCACCTCCTTTTCCTAGTCGTTTTGCTAAATCCAAGAAAGAAGCTCAAGACAAGGCACTTATGGATATTTTCAAGAAAATTGAAATCAACATCCCATTCATTGAGGCTATCAAGACAATGCCACGGTATGCGAAGTTCATGAAGGAATTATGCACAAAGAAGGATAGGTTGCTTGATAATGAAATTACTAAAGTTGGCGAGAGTGCGTCGGCTATGCTATTGAAAAAGATGCCTACAAAGTGCACGGATCCCGGTGGTTTCACGGTGCCAATTACTATTGGTAAGCAAAGGTTTGAACATGCTTTACTTGACTTGGGTGCTTCCATTAGTGTGATGTCGGCCGAAATATATGACTCCTTGAATCTTGGACCTTTGAAAGAGACGAGAGTTATTATCCAATTGGCAAACAAGTCTAACATATATCCAAAGGGGCTTGTAGAAGACGTGCTAGTGCAAGTAAATGAGCTTATTTTTCCGGTGGATTTCTTCGTGGTGGATATGGACAACAATGAGAACCGAGCATCTACTTCTTTACTTCTTGGGAGGCCATTCATGAAGACCGCAAAGACGAAGATTGATGTTGATAAGGGTACACTCACTATGGAATTCGACAAGGAGATAATACACTTTAATATATTTGAAGCCATGCGTTACCCAAGTGATGTGCATTCCGTTTACTCCATTGATGTGGTTGATTCATTAGCGCAACAAATGGTGGAATTGAACCAAGAGGATGAACTTGATGTGGTGTTGTAAAAGAGCATTGAATTGGACGTCCATGGCTTGTCTAACTTGGAGGTTGAAATCTCCAAGGAATTGGTGGAGATGTGTGGTGCTTTGGCGACATTGCAAGAAGCTAAAAAGGGTAATGTTTCATATATTTCTTTACCCGTGAATGATGAAGTACTTGTACCATCTATTGTGAAGGCGCCCAAACTAGAATTGAAGCCGCTTCCGGACCATTTGAAGTATGCTTTCTTGGGAGATGGAGATGAGCTTCCGGTGATTATTTCTAAGAACCTCACACCGGTACAAGAAGACCGTTTGCTTAGAGTCTTGAGAGAGCACAAAACGGCTATTGGGTGGACAATTGCGGACATCAAAGTCATTAGTCCATCCATGTGCATGCATAGGATTCTAATGGAAGAAAACGTGAAGCCGGTACGTGATGCTCAACGTCGGCTTAATCCTCCCATGATGGAGGTTGTGAAAAAAGAGATACTCAAATTGCTAAGTGTGGGGGTGATCTACCCAATTTCCGATAGCAAGTGGGTTAGTCCGGTTCAAGTGGTACCCAAGAAATCCGGAGTCACGGTTGTTCGAAATCAAGACGATGAACTTGTTCCTACAAGAGTTCAAACCGGATGGAGAGTGTGCATTGATTATAGAAAGCTTAATTCCGCAACCCGAAAGGATCACTTTCCTTTACCTTTCATTGATCAAATGTTGGAGCGGTTAGCGGGGCATTCTTATTATTGCTTCTTGGATGGTTATTCGGGATACAATCAAATTGTTATTGCACCGGAGGACCAAGAGAAGACCACTTTCACTTGTCCGTTTGGAACGTTTGCATATAGACGGATGCCGTTCGGCCTTTGCAATGCGCCGGCTACTTTTCAAAGATGCATGGTGAGTATATTCTCGGATTATGTGGAGCGCATCATCGAGGTATTTATGGATGACTTTAGTGTTTATGGCAATTCTTTTGATGGTTGTTTAAATAACCTTGAACTAATTCTTAAACGATGCATAGACACAAACCTTGTCCTTAATTGGGAGAAATGTCACTTTATGGTAAACCACGGCATAGTACTTGGTCACATTGTGTCCTCTCGAGGGCTCGAAGTGGACAAGTCAAAGATAGATTTAATAAGAAACTTACAATATCCCACTTCGGTGAGGGAAATTCGTTCTTTTCTTGGCCATGCAGGTTTCTATAGGCGGTTTATCAAGGATTTCTCCAAAATCTCCATGCCGATGTGCAAGTTATTACAAAAGGAGGTACCTTTCGACTTCAACAAGGAATGCAAGGATGCTTTTGACAAATTAAAGGAGATGTTGACAAGTGCGCCAATTATCAAATCACCGGATTGGAATCTTCCATTTGAATTAATGTGTGATGCTAGTGATTATGCGGTTGGAGCCGTTTTGGGTCAAAGGGTGGACAAGTTGTCCCATGTTATCTATTATGCATCTAGGACCCTTAATGATGCACAAATCAATTATTCTACCACGGAAAAGGAGTTATTGGCTATAGTTTTTGCGTTGGAAAAATTTCGATCATACTTGGTGGGTACTAAGGTTATTGTGTATTCCGATCATGCCGCAATAAGACACTTGATAAAGAAGAAAGAAGCTAAGCCAAGATTAATCCGGTGGATCCTATTGTTACAAGAGTTCGACATAGAAATTTGTGATAAGAGGGGTGTGGAGAATACCGTTGCGGATCATCTTAGTAGACTTGTTATGTCTCAAGAGGAACTTCCATTACATGACCGTTTTCCGGACGAACAACTTTTCTCCATGGAAGAATCAACACCTTGGTATGCGGATATAGTGAATTACTTGGTGACAAGGAAAGTACCTAGTACAATGTCTAATTTCCAAAAGATGAAACTTAAGAAGGTAGCTAAGCAATATGTGTGGGATGAACCATACTTATGGAAATATGGCGTTGATCAAATAATGCGAAGGTGCGTGCCTAATTCCGAATTTCAATCCATTCTCTCCTTTTGCCACACTTTTGCTTGTGGTGGCCACTTTGGTTCGAAACGTACCGCTCTCAAAGTTCTCGAGAGTGGATTTTATTGGCCCACCTTGTTTGAAGATTCATATGTTTTTTGTAAATCGTGTGATAGATGTCAACGAACGGGCAATCTAGGTGCTCGAAATCAAATGCCACTCACACCAATTCTCACCGTTGAGATTTTTGATGTGTGGGGTATTGATTTTATGGGCCCTTTTGTCAATTCGAATGGGAATTTTTATATACTTCTTGCCGTTGATTATGTTTCGAAATGGGTGGAAGCTAGAGCCACCAAGACTAATGACTCTCAAGTTGTTTGTGATTTTGTAAGGGAAAACATTTTCAATAGGCATGGTACACCAAGAGTGGTGATAAGCGATGGAGGCTCACATTTCAAGAAGGCTTTCCACGCTCTCCTCAAGAAGTACAACATAACACACAAAATTGGTACGCCTTATCATCCACAAACTAGTGGACAAGCGGAAATTTCAAATCGTGAGATCAAGTCCATTCTTGAGAAAACGGTGAATACCACAAGGAAAGATTGGAGCTTTAAGCTCAATGATGCACTTTGGGCGTATAGAACGGCGTATAAGACACCGATTGGTATGTCTCCATATAGGATGGTTTATGGCAAGGCTTGTCATCTTCCGGTTGAACTTGAACACAAGGCTTATTGGGCGATAAAGAAATTCAACATGGAGTATGATGAAGCGGGGAAACAAAGGAAGTTACAATTACATGAGTTAGAGGAGATACGCAATGATGCTTACGAGAGTGCCCGTATTTACAAAGAAAAGACCAAGCTTTTTCATGACAAGATGATTTCTCGTAAAAGTTTCATCGTGGGACAAAAAGTCCTTTTATATCATTCTCGCCTTAAACTATTTCCTGGAAAGTTAAGGTCCCGATGGATTGGACCATATGTTGTTACTAATGTTTTTCCTCATGGTGCAGTTGAAATTACTAGTCTTCGAGACAATTCGGTTTCCAAAGTCAACGGCCATAGGTTGAAGCCATACTATGAGAACATCGCTTATGTGAATTTGGATGAACTTTCATTTGGAGATGCACTCCCTCTGGAGGAGTAATGTGCCGCAAGAGCTAAGTCGGGCCGTCGACTTTAAAACAAGCGCTTAATGGGAGGCAACCCATCGGTTTTGTATTTCTTATCCTTTTGCTTTTTGTTATTTCTTTTTCTTGTTTCTTATCATGTTAAAATTTCCCACCTTAACTTTACTAGGAGGATTCAATTACATTGAGGACAATGTAAGGTTTAAGTGTGGGGGAGTGGTTAAGCATGTTTTTTTTAAAACAAAAATTACAAAAAAATTAAAAAAATTTTAAAAAAAAAAAGTTTTACATAAAAATTCCAACTTTTAAAGATTTTAGAGTCACTAGCATACTTCTAGGTATGTTTACATAGAGATTTTGACCGACATAATTGAACTTGGAAATGTTAGAGAACTACATTCGGATTTCTTGCTTGTTTGAGTGTTAAATAATGGATTTAATCATGCCGGTGATGCGAATTTGGTGCAGGGAGAAGTGCATTATTAGAGTTGCTGATCAATCATTAGTGGAGACTACCCATATTCATATCATGTGAGGCACCGACCAGAAATTTTCCATCTACTAAAGAGCTTTCTTTTGAGTGTGTGTCACCGTAAGTAATTCCGGGTAGAATGGTGAGCTACCCAACCTCCCACCAATAAAAGCACTACTCTTTGATCTCTTGAGTGCTAATTTTGTCAATCATGAGGGTGACGTCCATGGATGAAAGCTTCCTTCTTGTAGTTCGATTTGCAGTTAGCACCATTCTCTCTCTCGACAACAACGGATCCATAGAAACACATTCATCATCAACAAGGAGCGGCATCAAAATCTACAAGGAAAGTTGGAAAAGTTTAAGGTTTACAAGCAACGGAACGAAAAAAAAAAAGAAGAGCAAATTTCAAACTCAAGTAAAGCAACATACAAATGAGCGGATTCACATATATGTTGAAGACTTACAATACAATGAGGTAATTTTATATCCAAGTATGAAGACTTATTCATGAAAGCGAAGAAAAGTAAAAGGTGAGAATTTTTGAAGTTTATGATTTCAAGACGACACAAGTTGTGAAGAATCAAGCGATAAAATACTTCTCCCACGGCCATGGTTTATTTTTGTATTTAATTTCTCTTGTTTCAAAAAAAAAAAAAAAAAAAAAAAAAAAAAAAAAAAAAAAAAAACAAGGAAAAAACAAGAGAAATATTTGTATAAGCCGTGGGGAAGGAAAATCTATAAGGTAGTTTCAAGCGACAAGGATTTTAAGGTAAAAAGAGTTACAAATTGTCAAGGATTTATGAAATTCGAGGGTTTATCATCAATAGTTGAAACCGAAGACGAACAAGGAGCGGAAGACGTTTCTATTGGATGCCGTGAGAGTGGTGTTATCATAATTGGCGATCGGATGTGAAGGTGAGTAAGTAATCTCATCCTCGATAATAATGGTTGATTTCCTTTCTTAGAGATCGTCAGAAAAATGGTTTTTCAAAATATAAAAGATGTGGGTTTTTAAAAATATTTCGGAAGTTGTCCTTCCCACCATTCAACGTGATGCAGGATTTCTATTTTCATTCCTACCTGCACACATGTGAGAACCATAAAAAGCTGTCTTTTTGAGTGCAATTATCATAAAATCCTTTTTGGTGAGGCAGAAGTCGAGGCGAAATGCTTATTGATCGTTTCTCAAACACGCATTCTCTCATTATGGTGTGGTTATTTCTCACTCAACATTTAAGAATGAGAATATGTTCTTTAGTATTTCTAACTTCTTATTACTAGCATGCAGAAACTCTATGTCCTCATAACTCTTTGGATGCTTGTGACGCTTGAACGCTTTGAAGTTGTGAGTTTTTAGTTTGATTTGCTCGAGGACTAGCAAAGTCTAAGTGTGGGGAATTTGATAGGTGTAGAATACACCGTATTTACTATCTAGTAGTTTATGCTTTCTTTGCTATTTTTCTTGTAAATTATGTATTTTACGCTTGTTTTGAGTTTTGTAGCTACTTTGGAGTCACACGGAGGAAAAGGAGAAGAAATCACCATATTTTAGCAAAAGGGTAAAATTGTTGTTTCACCAAGGAAGGAACACTATCCGGAGCCCAGTAGTGGTTAAGGGGCTCTCATTCAGGGTACCCCTTATCACTCAGCAGTGGGTGTTATTAACACTGGGTAGCCCTTATCCAGAGGATGGTTATGCTGGGTAGCATCCAATTGGGTCGGTCCTAACCATACCCGGATCCAAACCCGACCCGGATCCGTGTAATACAAACCAACCCTAAATCGAGAATTACTTCTCAATCATTTTGTCTGAATCAAATACAGAGAGAGGCTGCTGGCTGAAATCGAGAGCTGATGAAACCAGAGATCGAGAGAGATTAGACAGAAATTGAATGGGTTTGCTGGTGTCGATCGAGAAAGTGAGAGGTTAAACTGCCGTCGATGATAAGCAGAGAAGCTCAGGAAGAAGCAGCCGTTGCTGCTATTGATTTGTTCAAGAACTGAGTTGAGTTGCTGTTGATTGGAGAACTGAGGGAGGAAATCAAAGAACAGATCGATGCAAATTGTAGTTCTGAGATGGTGGTTGTTCTTAACTAGGTTCGAATCAGAGATAGAGACGATGATTGGCTGTTATTCTCTGAGATTGAATTAGGGTTCGTTTGAGCAGGATAAACAACAGATGAGAAGGGTTTCAATCTCAAGTCCTTGCTGTTTGAGGTCAACATTGAGGGATTGTTGTTTGATGGGTCTTCTGTGAAGATTAAGCCACAGGAAAGCAGAAAGATGGGGGTAATGATGATTGTGCCTGAACTGCAGAGAATGAAATGGAAGATTAAAAAGCTGAGAGATGAAATTGGAGAACTCAGCTGAAGAAATTAGAGATGGGTCTAGTTCTGTGGCCTGAGATTCGCAAATGGGTACAAGTTGATGGGTTAAGTTTGTTGAAGAACATGGAATTGAATCTGTTCGTGAACTGAATTTGCCACAGACGTTCATTGTAATTGGTGGTTGTTGGGTACTTGAAGTTTGGGAGATAATGCTGCTAGTGAAAACAGTGAAGGCTGTGGAGTTCAGTGGTAGAGATGGAGCTGTGGCCAGATTTGGCAATGAGGCAAAGCTGGAAAGAATTTGGTCTGCTACTGGAGTTATAGGCGAAGCGCTGTCATAGTGCGGGGAAGGAATGGCGGCGAATTACAGGGAAGCCTCAGGTGGAAGTTGGATGTACTGTGATGAATGTGTTGCGCAGGGTATGGAAGAGCAGTGTTAGTGCCATGGCAGTGAACTGAAGGGAGTTGAATGAGCAAATAGAAGCTGTAAGTTGCAGGGAGAATTGATGTCACGCCATTGTTGCTTGCCGGGGAGATGATGGTGCAATGTTTGTGAGTTGTGGTGCAAATGGTGGAAGTTTGAGCCGGGGATAAGTTGAGCAGCACCGCACTGTGGATGTGGCAGAGTGTAGTTGGCAATGGCTTTGAATTCACCGGGCACATATCGGTTGAGCAGATTATGCAATGGGAACAAGGAAGTTATTTGAGATAGAAGTCGGTGTTGGCCTAGGATGAATTGCGGTGTATTGGAAGCTCACCGAGATGATGTTGTCTGCAGCTTTAAATGGAGAAGGAAACTGGTGGTATTGTTATGGAGCCGTGAAAATGACAGGGGAAGTCGTGTGACAGTGCCATGGCAGGATATGGGATAGAAGAAGGCAGAGCCATCATGGCTGGCAATGCAGCTATGATGCACAAGGATGGTGCTGCTACACAACTCAGGCTGTGCAACAGCTCTGGCCTAGAGACCAACCAGCCAATTCAGATAGACGACTCAGCAACTGACTCAGTCTGACTCAGTGATTCCTTTGACCCTGTTGACTAACGATTGACCGTTAGGCTGACCCGTTTGACCGTTAGTCTTAACGATTGACCGTTAGGCTGACCCGTCGAATATTCTCTCGACGGAGAAATTTTCAGGTGGCCGGCGGCGACAATTCCGGTCGGATTCCGGCCACAATCCCAGTTTTCCGGCGAGCAAAAATTCCAGAATTTTCTATGAATTTCTCTCATGGGTGTGAAGACTTGGGCTAGGAATTGGATGGAGAATTGGACTCAAATTTGGAAAGAGAAGGTGGAAGAGTTGAGAAAAGCTTGGATTTGGAAATTGAATTGCAAAAGGAAAAGGATTCTATTCCTTAGAAGATTTGGAGAATATTGAAGCCTATAAATAGAGAAGTTTTCTACAACTTCTACACACCTCTCTACACACACATCACTTGTGTTTTTGCTTGCTTTTCTAAGATTTTTTTCTTCTTAACTACTTGTGTGAACTTGAAAATTCTTCTTTTAATTATTATTATTATTTGTGAATTTCAAAAACATGAGTAGCTAATTTTCTTATTGATTGAGGATGAATTCCTAGTTCTTAACATGATTTGAGTTTTGTTTTCAAATTCTATCTTGAAGTTTTTCACATAATTATCGTTTGTTTTTACTAATAGGAGTGATCTTAAAGACATTCATGATTGATTGATAGATTGTTTGGAGTGCACGCTAAATTGATTTGTTAATTTGATCTAAAGCTAGTGAAAGTTAGGAGATAAGTAATCGTTTCTTGACTCTTTACATAAGTAGCAAACACGAGACCTTGCGGAGGGATTCCGTGGAGCAATTGTGTGTAGAAACAACGTTAGCAAGTAGACCTTGAGCTAAGAGTCTAACTACTAATATCAACCTAAGAAATTCACAAAACTTAATGCATGAGCCAAGTTACATCTAGGTTGAGCTAATTCTAGGTGGCTTGGTAAATAGAATCCGGTAGTCGAGAACTTCCGTGTCCTAGGTGATACAAGGGATTTAGGGGTTTAGCACCGAGCTAGTCCGCTTTTTACCTACGGTTGGTGATAATTTGTGACTAATAACAAGTAGAAAAGAACATAACTTGATTCATTGTTTCGTAACGAAGAAGGATTCCTTGGTCTTGTCTCTCTTATTGTTTTCAACTTTCGATTTTAATTGCTTTGTTTATTTTTCTTTTTCTTTTTACACCCCCCTTTCGTGACAACTTTTACAACTAAGATCTCTTGCTCCTCGTGGGAACGAACTTGACTTCCATTATATTATTTTTAATTGAGTGGAAATATTGAATTAATTTGATTGCACCTACGACACGCATCAACCGGTTTTATCACAGTCTGTAAAAGTCGAGCAAGGACTTTCAGTTTCATCATTATCAGAAGAAATTACAACAACATCATTAGTCAAAGTCATAGGACGTGTATCTTTATCTTGAGTAAGAGATTTACCAAGAGCTTCTAATTTGACAGTGAGATCCATATTCTCTTTGGCCAGAATATTCAGTTGAATGTCTTTTTCTCTGATCTCATGTTTAAGAAGATTTGACTCTTTCTTTAATATCAACATCTTTGTAGACATAGATTTTATAGGCTTTAGGAGTTTTACCAACTCTTTATCAGTATCTTCTTTTCCATCAGAGATAGACACAGATGTTTTCGCAACTCCTGGATCATGAGTCAACGAAGTAGTAACATCTTCAACATTTGAGTATTCATACTCTTGCATAACATTAACTGAATCAGACATAGATTAAATTTCTTATAGGTTGGATCGCACCAAACACAGATTGTTAGATCTTTGCGTGTTTGCCGGCTCTGATACCAATTGAAAAGACGAGGGTACCCAAATATACCTCAATCTTAAACTTTTCCACCTATAAGTCCTTTATCCGAAAGTGATTGTTTATGGATTGAGTCAAGACAATACAACTAATCGGTTCACACTTCGTGTGATCGTCTATGGATACGAGATCGAGACAATACGACAACAAGATAACTTGCGTGATTGACTATGGATACAAGATCGAGACAATACAACAACGAAGTATGATTACTTGATAATAGGTTCGGACTTAACCAAACAAAATATGATTGCTATCAATTAATTAGGAATTAGCGTCTGTGTTTTTTACTTTAATTATAATAAAAACAATTATAATTGCGGAAATAGAAAAGTAAAAGACACAGCAAGATTTTGTTAACGAGGAAACCGCAAATGCAGAAAAACCCCAGGACCTTATCCAGAATTGAATACTCGCAGGATTAAGCCGCTATACAAAATCTAAACCAAGTTCGTATAGTTGAGACCAAGCAACTAAATTTATAGTTCACCTAGTTCCGTTTGTATTCCTGCGCCTCCAACTTGTAATAAGTCACGCACTTGGAACAATTCCTTTGGTTCGTATTCCAAACAGTAAAGGAATAACAAATCTGTTTGGTAACAACTCTTTTCAAACAACGTGATATTAGTTTGAAAAAATGCTCTTCCGTTTATCCCAATAAACTCCTTTGTCGGGTTCTTAGATCAATCTATCAACAACTACCAAAGTAATTGTTTAGACTATGCAATCAATACTATGAATCACAAATAAATGTATTAATTCCGACCTACTTAACTAATCAATCCAATCTATCAAAAGATAAACCGATTATAGTTGGATCCCCAGCCGATCAAGTTTTGTGCACACCAAAAGATTATGAACTCGAATGAGAAATCTTATTTGTATTCAAATCTTCTTAGATCTTCAATAAACACCTGCACACAATCAACTTGAATCTCTTGTGATCAATCACACAAAGAACGGAGTCTGTTAACAATGAATTATCACAAGACGTCTTTAGAACTACAAACAGTCTAAAGATCCTCGTCGAAACTTCGATCTAGTTTGAGTGAATCTTATATCAGAAGAGAAGATTCTCAATCATAAACAAACTAGGTTCAATCAAAGTTCAACGACTGTTAGTCAATCAAATCAATCGAAAACTAATAATAAACTGCAATTATCTAGTTTCCCACCAATGGTACTCGTAGAGCTTCCCAATCCCAAAGAAGTCTTTAAAACGAGCGGTGGTAAGAGATTTTTCCTAATTAGGGTACTTTCCTCTCCGAATAGACGGATCCACCAGTAACAACACAACTGTTGATGGTGGATTTTCAACAAAGGCCAAATTCGTAAAATCATGAAACTGCATGTTTCTGATACGGCTTCAGGCAGGTGACGATTCATATTTTACGAAGCCATGATGAATATGTCTTTCGAAAAGCCTCCACTAGCTGATCGTTCGATCCCTGACATTTCATTGTGACCTCTATGTAGAATAATAGAATTGGGCGGTCCTCCTACATAATTGTTTGTTGAGAGGGCTTAACGCCTTCAGGACGTCGGTGATACTCACTGTTCCCTGACTACAGAAGAGTGACCCACCTCTGCATAGAAGAACGATTGGGCGGTTCTCCGTCAGATTGAGAGCAACAACGCCTTCAGGACAGTGATACTCACTGATCCTGACTATGTAGAGCGACGTGTATAGACTCGGGTGTTCTCCGTAGTGTCTGAGAGCACCCTCAGGATTAGACGTCTCCTGACTATGCACATAGATTAATTCTGACGTGACATTCACCACTGAATTCCTAGAATAATCTATTATTGCTCCTATTCCATGGTCGAATCCACGGCCTGATCCCATGGAATGGCAATAACAATTGCTCCTATTCCATGGTCGAATCCACGGCCTGATCCCATGGAATGGCAATAACAGCTGCTCCGATTCCATGATCGAATCTACAACTTGATCTCATGGAATGGCAACAACAATTTATCTCGTTACTCCGATTTCATGATCGAATTCACTGCTAATCTCATGAAATGGTAATAGGTAATTTTATTACTCCGATTATATGGTCGAATTCACGATCCCATGGAATGGTAATGCCTATTTTATTATTCCGAGTTCATGGTGGAATCTGCAGCTGATCCTATGAATTGATAATAAATAACTACTTATGTCTCGTTTCATGAATTATGTTACACTGAATTTCATGGATTAGCAATAAATACTCAACAACCGGGCATCTGGACCATCCCTGAGTAAGCCCCACAAAAAATGGTGTAAGTGTACTCAACAATGATGCACGACTGAGCATCCGGATACACGAACGAGCATCCAAAAACATGAATAGATGAGGAATCCTACGCAAAACAAGATAAAACAATAAATATTAATAAAATAATAATAAGGGGCGCCCAGGGGTCGGGCCCACCGGCCGGCCGGCCATGCCCTAGCCGTGACCGGTCCCATGCTTCTTTCATTATTTTACCCTATTTTGTTATTTTCATGAACTCATGAAAAACTCCTTGATTTTAGCAACTTTCCTTGTTTTTGAAAAATTCATGAACTCTCCATAACTTCATGGATTCATGAAAAAATAATAATATTATAAAATAAGGAAAAGTGTGTGGGACCGGGCAACATGGCCGACCGGCCATGCCCTAGCCGTGGCCGGTCCCACACCTTACAATCCTTAGCCTATTATAATAATCATTCCCCAATTTCATGAAACTCCTTGGTTTCAACAAAATTCATGGATTCTCCATAACTTCATGGATTCATGAAATAATATTATAAAATAGGGAAAGGTGTGCGGGACTGGGCAACATGGCCGGTCCCACACCTCACAATCCCTAGCTTTTTATAATTATTATTTCTAAACTCATGAAACTCCTCCGTTTCAACAAAAACCCATGGATTTTCCATAGCATCGCGGATTCATGAAAAAATAATATTATAAAATATGGAAAGGAGTGGGGACCGGGCAACATGGCCGGCCGGCCATGCCCTAGCCGTGGCCAGTCCCACACCCTACAATCCCTAGTCTTTTATAATTATTATTTTCCTCGAATTAATGAAACTCCTTGGTTTGAGCAAAAATCATGATTTCTTCATAATTTCTCAAATTTTGCTCAAATCATGAAAATTCAAGAGCCAACATGGTCACGTGACCGGCTAGCCTCTCACGACAATTTTAAATGTTAAAATATTCGTATTTTAATATTTATAAAATATTGATCAATTGAGCATACATGCACATTCCAACAAAATCAAGAATTTCAGTCAAGATAAAACTCTTCTGAAAATTCACAATGTTGCTCGAACGCACATCAGAAAATACTGAAACTCTCAGTACGGAGACACGGACACCATGGAAACACGTACATCCCTTAATGACCGACCAGGGTTATTCCTATGGCTTGCACAAAGCCGGTCCCACATGTTTTCATAATTCTGACCTAATTTGTTGAATTGCTTGTATTGGGCCCAAACTCTCTCCAACCAACCTGGGGATTGCTCAAACGGACAACAGCTGGTCCCGTGACCACCAAGAGCCGGCCCCATGCTCTCTTGGTCGGTCCCCTATCTTTCATACTTAGGTTTTTGCCTAATGTTAAACCCAGTAGTAATTCAATAAATGGTGAAACCAGCATTTAATCATCATTCTTTCACCAACTAAGGACCCTGGTGTACGCTCACTCGAGAAATCGAGCCTCACATGGACGTCCATGAGCTCATGTGATTGGTCCCTCCTCGGCTCATGACCTATTTTCATCAATTCGTCGAACAATGAGCAATCCATCACAATTAGGGTTTTCGAACAAACGCTCAACAAATCATTATTCTGAGCAAGTTCAAACACTAAATAAATTTATATATTGATCGACGGATTAATCATATAATGTTTGGTAGTCTACCAATATTTTAATATTTTTGGGTTACGTCACCAATAAATATTTCGTCGAATTGAGCAACATTTGCTCAAATATTGATCCAGCTATAAATATTTAGTAACCTATCAGTAATTTGTCGAAAGGAGAAATACTTGCTCGATTGCAAGTCAAATTATTAATTCATCAGTAATTTTGTTGAATTGAGCAATACTTGCTCAATTGCACGTCAAATTCTCGAATATTCAGTAATTCGTCGAATTGAGCAATACTTGCTCAGTTTCTAGAATATTGACCCAATTATCAATATTCAGTAATTTATCAGTATTTCGTTGAATCGAGCAATACTTGCTCAGTTGCTCGAATAATCCACATATATTCAGTAACTCATCAATATTCAACAACTCGTTGAATTTATGAAATTTTCTCAGACAAGCAGCATTAATGTTCATGAATCACTGGGCATTTGTCAAACATGCTCGATTCAGCAAAACCTAAGCTCATTGCCTAATCAGTCAACTACTGACAAACTAAATACACGTCTGTCATGTAGACTCCACGATTCGTGAGACATTAATCACGTCAAATTGGGGGATAACAACTAGGGTTTTGGTCTGGCGGCCTACAGCTCATGGATTCATCCACGACGAGAAATGTGCGTAAGTTGTGTCAACGGTTGAAGGAGTTAGCAAAGTAGTGGGTGCACGATCCGTCAAGTCTCCACACGACGTGGAACTAACTTTACCACGATCTTCCATTTGCCCACTCTCCCACTCATGAAACCGTCACACTTACAGGGATCAAGGTGTTCACAACTCTAACAATATAAATAAGTTTCTGAATCCATGATTAACGACAACGTTTTTTGGGTCTACAGAATTTCTCGAGTAACTACTCTCAAGAATTCATCAATCCATTAGAACTTATTCGAACTCAACAGTTCACCGATTATTGCAGAAACATTCAACACACCTACAATCCTTGATCATCACTAATCCCACACAATTCTCAGCTTTCCTCCTATAGATCAACCCATCTCCCTCTTTGCAACCGAATTGACTCTGGAACGGCCATTGACTTGGTTTAGGCCGGAGTCCTACAGATTGATCTCTCGAATCTAAGCACTCCCTTTGCAGTGCATCTGTGTGAGGATTAACATTTCGCCCGGTCGAGGAGTCTCGACAGCACGCTCGACTCTCCACTTCCCAAAAACCAGCGAACCGTTTTTCCACATCCACAGATTGGCGACCACAGTGGGAGATTAATCTCTCGGTTGCAATCTCTCATTTTCAAAAAATGGTTGATCTTAGGTCAGGTTCAGTTACCAATCCTAACCCAAACAATGATAGCACTAGCAACAGCGGTGGTACTCCAGAAACTACTCCTGCTTCCAACACCGGTGCTGTTAATACCACTCCTCCTCAAACCAACGTCGGCAACCATCCTCTTTTCGGTCGGTCTCCCGAAGAGATCAGAGAAAATCCACCTACTATCGCTGATCTCATGAAGGTTCAGGAAGTTCTCGCCAAGAATCAAACTGATATGGCTGCTACTTAAAAGGAGCTATGTAACTACCTCAAAACTCTCACTGACAAGATGTCAGATAAAACTCAGGAGAAGGGAAAAGACAAAGAAACATCTCCAACTACGGATCCTGAAGTTATTCCAGTCCCTGACGATGATGAAACCCACAAAGCTGCAGAACCTGAACCTGCCAGTTTCATCATCCGTGAAGATCTGGAACGTTTTATGGAGAATCGAGGAAAGGGCCATACACTATCCGTGCACCGTCATCAGCCTCCATATCCCGCTGCTACGCAAAGAATCCCTCTTCCAAAGGGCTACACTTCTCCAACTTTCACACTCTACAATGGAACGGGGAATGCTCGAGAACACGTCTCTCGATTCCCGGAAGCATTGGGAGAGCATGAACATAACCATGTTGTGCGTTTGAAGGAGTTCTCAAAGTCTCTGACTGGCCGAGCCTACACTTGGTACAACAACATCGCACCATGGAGCATAGCCAATTAGGGAGAAATGATTGATGCTTTCTACAGGAAATACTGCTTTGTCTCTGAGCAAGTTACTCTATCCGACTTGGGAAGGATGTCTCAGAATAATAATGAACATCCCAACGACTACGTAAAGAGGTTCAGACTTCAGGCTCTGGATTGTCACGATCCAAATGTCACTGAACAACAACTGGTAGATTTGTGCATCAATGGGATGATCCCAGTTTACAGAGCTTTGCTGGAAAATCTTCGTTTTCAGACCTTCTCAGAACTTCATGAAGCGGCCAAGCGATCAACAACTACTGCTCCCGCCTTGCTAGAAAGAACGAAAACTGTCAAAGTAGAGGAATCGAAAGACGCTCGGAACAACAATGCCCGACGTCTAATCAACAAGCAGTACAGTGTCGAAACTTCCATGAATGTTGCTGAAGGGAGCAAAATAAAAGCTGAAGCACAGCCACATAAGAATGCTCCTCCAGCGTCCAATCCCTCAAAAGAGCCAAGGAAATGGTCAAGTCAGGAATGCACAATCGCCTACTCAACATCAACAGAATGATCAAGATGCACCTGACTTCCCATTTTCTATTGAAGAAGTAATCGAACTATTGGAAGTTTGGATCCAAGACGGTGCAATCAAATTGCCTCCTGTCAAAAAGGAACCGACTGAGGAACTGATGGAAAATGCACGTTACTGCCATTTCCATAGGTATGTCAGTCATCCGACAAGTGATTGCAGAATCCTGAAGCGTATATTCAAAGAAAAGGCTGACTCATGGGAACTGAGAACTTAAGGAGTGCACAGAAATCCTCTCCCAATCAGCACATTCGCACCCTCCGAGCAGCCGGTCAAGGAGGCAGTTCAATCCTTAATTGAGCATGTCTGCGAGTTACTGTACTTGTCAAAGGCCCAAATAGATGATATGTTTGCTGCACTGAACCATATCGTGTCAGGCAAACGGCTAACAATTCAGGAAACACTCTCTGAACCACCAGTAACAGACAAGAAGATGTACAACTGGGAACTTCTCACCATGGTATATCTCAAAGGAAATGAATTCAAGCGAGCATTGGTCGACGTTGGCACTGCTATTAATATCATCCCTTTGAAAACCCTCATGGCTGTTGGCATCACTCGACAAGAAGCAACTCATGCTCCTATCTCAGTCAGAGACCATGAAGGGATCTCCAGGGATGCCTACGGTTACATCATTCTCAACATAAGAAATGGTTCAACCTGGACAGAAACTAAATTCTTCATAATTAAGGAGGATCCAGGATATGACATGATCCTTGGGCGAGCATGGATTCATGATGGAAAGGTCACTACAACATCATCAATTGAGCAATTCTCTGTCGAGGAAAGCTCCGACTCGGAGGAAAGCTACAGTTCAGAAGAGATGAAAGACTCTCCACCGTTTGGACATTTGAGAAAAGTCGAAACCTTGATGGAAATCACACAAAAACCTGAAGAAAACGCACATGAATTTGTCAAAAGGTTCCGCACTCAGGCAAGTCTCATTCCCGCTCATGCATCTATATTACCAACTTTCAAATACGCTACTCTTGTCAGGGGACTTGATCTTGCTCATGACTCGACAGTCACCAAACATTATGAGTGGTTAGTCTCACCTCAGGAATACTTCACCAAGTGGCTGGATGACAAACCCCTCAAAATTCAGCATCTCACCAACACGGTCATTGACAGAAGAATGACCGAGTTCCACAACCAGTATCCTAAATGTCTTCCCTTGCACGAGTGTCCATATGTGCCGCAAAATTGGAAGGCTCCACCAACGTGGAATTCACGAGGAATTCCAAACCAGCAGAAGATATTCAAGGCACGGGCAACCAAGCCTAACAAATTTTATGAAGAAGATTTGGTTCTTAAGGCAACTAGGCGCAATTCACATTCTGCAAAGAGTTCTAACTGGGAGGGGCCTTTCATGATTGATAAGTCGGCCGCTGGAGGATATTAAAAATTGCCTGACATGAAAGGCAAGAAGACGAGTGTACCAGTGTGATCCATGAGAATTGGCCCAAGATTTTCAACGCATAAAGCATTCAACGTTGAGTACTTCATGCCCAAGACAAACTTTCAAGACATTTGACGTTTTTATTTTAGGATTTTCTTTACATGTACCTCCAAAATGTTTGTAATACTTGCATTCGGTATTTGAATTTAACAATCTATCAAAGTTCTTTATTTAAGAAAAATCTCTATCAAATCCAAAATCCAAAAGAAAATCCTCAGTCACTCATAAATTCAATCCAGAAATTCAAAACCAAAATCTCACATCTCGCAGAAGTTCAAAGTTCAAGAAATTATGTAAAGAATACTAAAGAAAGCCATCAAAGTACGATTTTTGCTTCTCAGCATCCTCCAAGACTTGCAAAGGTGCTTTCTCCAACTCCATCTTTTGAGTCAACTCAGCAATCTTAGCCATTTTCTCCACCACATCATCACTGGTAAAAGGTATATTCTTCACTGCTGCATCCTTGATGGTGTTGATCTTCTGACGAAGCCACTTCAGATTAAAGCCAAGTCTCTCAGAATTCTCCAAGTTGTACTCCCAATCAAAGAATACATCTTGAGTAACAATACTTCTGGGCTTGGTACGGATATCATCTATAACACGCAATATGTTTCCTAATTGCATGGTCAAGAAGTAGCTACGTTCAGGATCTCTTGAAACGACGATATGGCCATACATCTTCCACAACTTCTCATACATGCTGGCATACCCTGTGGGGACGCTGAATCCACCAACAAATACATGATATGAGAGTGAATCACCAAATTAAGGCTCACAAACAACCACTGCAGTAGAGTATTCATGCACTATTATACGGTTCTCAATCTCAGGAGCAACTTCAACAATCATAGGCACAACTTCTTCTGTTCCTGAAGCAATCACCGTTGGTGTTTCAATCGCCTCAACAATATCAGCAATAACCATCTCATGTATTTGAAGTGCAGATATGGTTGTCTCACTATCAACAGCGCCAAGATTGCTCGAATCATCATTATTGGTCTCATTATTCTCAGCTTCGGCATTTGGCACCTAATAAGAAAATTACACGGGATTAGAGCGGTCCAAGCATGAAAACTCAACACAATCATAAAGTCCAGCATGTAAGTGAGCTAAAATTATCTAAGTTCTCTACTATACGTCCAAGACATGATAAAATAGCATAAAAGTTATAAGACACGCTTTTCAATTAGTCCGTCAGGAAAATTTTATAATACTCTGTATAAGACGACGAACTGGGAACAATTGGTAAAGAATCTAAGGTTGGGTCATATACCATTCTCTTCGTATTTATGTCATGTACAACATATTAAAGATTCAAAGCAATTGAAGAAGCGATCAAGGAGATGTGGCCGAAACATTGAGCAACACGCAATCTGAAAAAGTTCTGAAAGTCTCCTGGAAGCTTACTGTTTTGCCTTTTTCAGGCCCTAAACATGCTCAAAACTCAAAAACCTTCTTCAAAAAAGAGCTTGGAAATTTTCCGGGCTTGAAGATACATATGCAGACCGCGAAAATCCGACTTCGAACGAAGATTCTACAGCATTTTCACTAAAAACTGGGGTCTGTATTTTTCTGATGACGTATTTCGGCAAAATTTCTTGTATGTTCATTGGGATTCTCATTCATCCATTCACAAATCAGCAATCCTACACTTCTATGAAGATGACACAAAGTGGATACTTACTTGGGGAATCTCCAATCCATTCGAAGGGTTAACAGGGTCGGCATCCACATGAGGAGCACCATTATTTCCATTCAGTCGCGATTCTGGAGAATTCTCTTTCCCACTACTATTCAAAGACGAATGGATAGCATGACCGTGTTGGATTTCCACAACAATCTCCTCCTGGATCCAGAAACAATAATCATCATTATTTCATTCAAAGATATTCCGAAATCACTTACACGAAAGGATACTCACATCAACCTCTCCATCAACGCTGGATTCCTGAGTTGTTCGTATAGAGGAAAGATGAAGACCGTCAATAACCGATGGAGCAAAATTCGGAAATGAATTAGTAATACTTTTCTAAGATCCTTATTATATGGACAAGAAAGCCGCAATGATAAGGGGAATGCTAACAACTTACCAAAGAAACGGCAGGGGACTACACTTTATTCGGTATCATTCTATGAGCTGTTTTACTCCTTCCTTTTCCACCCTGGGGACTTTCTTGAAGGTCTAAGAAGTTTACACAGATTCGAGGCTTCACATCACGACCATCCTACACAAAATCAACGAATGATTAAAAATACGCCTACCTTACTCTCACCAATCGTGAAGAAAAGAGGCCTACCTGTGCACATTCCGGGGATGTTTTCCTCTTGTCACCACGAGAAAGGTACTTTAGTCTTGGTCGAGCATTGATGGAGTCAAGAGAAGGTAAATCTAGCACTAGGGACTTAACATCTATCACGAAAGCATACATACGCTCAAGTTGCTGACGCCAGAAGTCTATGTAACTCGGAGTCACGAAACTAGCACGATCAGAGCATGGGGATAAATACTCATTCCCCTCCACGTGAGTGCAATCCAGATTGGCCTTCAAATACTCAACTGATGGTTTGTTCATTCGGTAACCTGGGATACATTGGTCGACGCCCATTTTCCGAGCTGCCCTGTCAATATTGTATTCCTCTACTCTGAATTCTCCATGCATTACTGATACTAGGTGGCTAGGAGTGCAACTTAATATAAAGGATCTCTCTCCGTCATTCAAATCAGCACCAGTCTTCAATGTGATATTTTCTTCAGCAGTGTTGAAGGTGATCAATTGTGAGAAGAGATCAGGGACCGACACCCAAGGGCGAAAATTGAACTCGGATTCAATATCCAGAATATCAGTGATACATATCTTGTATTGCGGCTGCTTTGTAGACCACCTCATGATCCTGGCATTGTCTTTCTCGAGAAAAGCATGGCGAGTGTCGACGTTGGGCCCTTGCAAAATACTACGGGGAATCGGAGCATACTTATCAAGATGCTCCCACATCAGAGCTTGGAGGAACATGGTATTAGCATATGTCTCAATTTTCATGAAACCGTTAGAGACACTGGAATCAATAACCAAAGAGTCCAAGTTGGCAAACAGTGAACCTAAAAACAAGCTACCAATCGAAAGTTTCTCACCTTTGGCCATCCTAATGGCGAAGGGTATCACCAACGGCTTCAACAAATGTCCACTGTCCTCGAGAACATCTCTGGAAAGCCACAAGCACAAGAAAGCAGCAATGAATAGAGTACTATCAACAGGTTCTTCAGGAATTCCATCTCTCGGCCACCAGTATCTCAACCATTGAGCATAGCAAAATTTAGGAGACTCGTTAAACTCGTGCATCTTAGTTTCCAACATATGAGAAATCAGCTTCTCCTCTGTCGAGAGTTCTCCATGGAAATTTCCGACGACTGGAAGATGCAACAAAGCGACCACATCTTCTAAAGTAATCGTGAACTCTCCCCATCTGTATATGAAGGTGTGAGTAGGAATACACCAACGAGCAAGCAAATCCACGATACCTGGTATATCATGATTAATGATCAAATCTCCAGCAGCTTGAATGGATCGCGTCACCTGCGCACTATCCAGCAAAGTCCTCACGCGGCTGTAGCCTAACATATGCCTTGACCATCCAAAAAAAATGCGTCAACGGCTTCCGAGAAAGTTTGAGTTCCACATGAGAAGCTGAATAATGTTTCCCCTCCAAATAGAACCGAATTATTGCTGGAGGAGACACCAACTTATTATGAGCAGTAGTCTTGGGATTTATGAGCAACCGAAATGAAGAACCTAAAGGACGTTTTTCAGGCCTATATAAATATTCAAAGAATCTGTCTTCGATGTTTAGAATGTTCTTGGGTTTGGGAATTTCCTCATTCCCTTGAGAAGTTTGTAGGATCAGAATATCGCGACAACAACAATTCGCAAAGGCAACCGATAACAACATTGCGAGTAAGTCGCAGAAGATTAATATGAATGACGCACTGGATGACGATAGGAAGATATGAAATCTAGCGAAAGTTAAGAAGTGTCGCGAATACGAATACTTGTACGCCTGCGACACTTCGCGAGACATTCCCGAAAATAAAGGACAGCTTAGCTGTCATTCACTATGTATTACCCTATATAAAGGGATGAGTGAATCTGTGGTAGGGGAGAATTCTTTTTGGATTGAAAAGCAAGTCATTAGGAGAGAGAAACAGAGCGAATGTAGTAAGATCTTAAGTGTAATTCCATTTTCCTGTGTAAACATTTTTAAGAGAATTATTAATAAATATTCATCTTTGTTCATCTATTATCTTCTGAATGAATTAGTTAAACAAAATATAGTGAGGGGTGTATTGTGGGATTTCCTGCAACTACATATTGGCGCTAGAAACAGGGACTGAAGAAAGAAAGAAGGCAATCAGAATCATTCAAATCAAGAAAATGAAAGAAAAAGAAAATGTTAAATTAGATGAGACAAAGGAGAAAGATATGGAGTACAGTTCGGACACAAAGACAATGATTGATGAGTTTCATGAAAATATCAAAGGAAGAATACACAAGCGGGATTTTGAAGGAAAGAAAATCACAGATAGAGAGGTGACATTGCCTTTAGAAGAATGGGAAAAGCAAAGGATAACATTCACAAACTTTCAAATATCTAAAGAAAATTTGAATCACACATCTCCACTGGTAATCACAATAAACGCGTGCAAAGGAGAAGAATTAGTAAAGGCAACGCAAACATGGACAGTAAATAGAACTTTAATCGATACGGGAAGCTTGGTGAATATCATGTTTTATCATGCTTACAAAAAAATGGGATATAAAGATAAAGAAATGATTCCCACGGCCTACAACATCCATGGTTTTGGTAAATCCATAACAAAGGTTAAAGGAGAAATAAAAATACGAATTCTGTTGGGAGACATCGAGACACGAGTAACCTTGTGTGTAGTAGAAATGGAATCGCCATACAACGTATTGCTAGGGAGACCATGGGTACATGCAATAAAAGCAAGAGCATCAACATTTCATCAATGTATCAAATTTCCCACACCAACCGGAATCGGCGAGATTAGAGGAGATATGGATAAAGGAAGAATATGTTATCAAATTGAAATAAAATATCATGAAGAGCAAGCAAAGAAGCGAAAGTATCGCAGAAAACTGGCGAAAGCAGCTAAAAAAGAAGAAGAATTTAGAGTTTACATGATAAGAGCAAAGGAAGGAAAAGGGATACCTAGCGAAATTTCGGGAGAAGAAAATGAAATCGCGAAAGAGTTGAAAGGACCAACCCCTATGGAAGAATCGCAAGCTAGTTACGTCGCGGCAGAGCAAACGAAAGAAGTGAATGTCGGAACTAATGAAGAGCCCAAAATGTTGAAGATTGGGACTAGTATGGAAGCGGATGAGGAAAAAAGAACTGTAGAGTTGCTGCGAGACTATAAGGATATCTTCGCGTGGAACATGGATGATATGCCTGGTATAGATCCATCGATAGCTTGTCACAAACTGGAAATAGATAAAAAGGTGAAGCCGTTCAAGCAGAATTAGAAAAATCGCAATGACTTATCACCCCCAAATAGAAGAAGAATTGCAGAAAATGCTAGATGCAGGAATCATCAAAGCCAAAGAAAGTATCCCGAATGGATAGCAAATATGGTTATAGTCCCAAAGAAGAAAAAGGGGATAAGAATTTGCATAGATTTCACTGATTTAAACAAAGCTTGTCCTAAAGATAGTTTTCCATTGCCGATATTCCACAACTAGTCGAATCAAGCAGCAGAAATGAAAGAATATCATCTCTGGACGGGTATAAAGGTTACAACCAGATTCCTCTCGCCGAGGAAGACCAAGAGCATACTGCTTTTTTCGCTCCAAGAGGGTTATATTGTTATACAAAAATGCCGTTTGGTTTACGAAATGCTGGAGCAACATACCAAAGAATGGTAGAAGAAGTGTTCGCAGAATGGATACATAAAACACTGGAAGTATACGTAGATGATATGCTCGTAAAAAGTAAGAAAGCAGAAAACCATGTACAAGATCTGAGAGAAATCTTTGAACAGATGAGGCGATTCAACATCAAAGTAAATCCGGAAAAATGTACCTTCGGAGTGGCATCGGGAAAATTTTTGGGTTATATAGTATCAAAGGAAGGAATACAAGTCGACCCAGAGAAAGTGAAAGCAGTTCGCGATATGCCAACACCTGCGACAATAAAGGATGTTCAAAAGCTAAATGGATTATTAGCATCACTAGGAAGATTCATTTCGCGGTCATCTGATAAGTGTAAACATTTTTTCAGCATCCTGAAAAAGGGATCGAAGTTTAAATGGACAGACGAATGTGAAAAGGCTTTACAGGGAATTAAAGAACATCTAATGGAAGTATCCATTATGCAAAAAGCAGAGCCAGGAGAGGAATTGTTGGTATATCTTGCGACAACGTCGCACGCGTTAAGCGCAGTATTGCTGCGAATAGACGCTGGAGTAGAAAACCGATTTACTATATCAGTAAGACTTTTAATGCCGCAGAAAGGAATTATTCAAAGATTGAAAAACTAATCCTGGCGTTAGTCTATGCAACATTTAAGCTTCGCATATATTTTCAAGCACATACTGTCAAGGTGGTAACAAAAGTACCAATCGAATCAGTAATGAAAAATTCAAAAAGATCGGGAAGAGTAGAAAGGTGGAATGCCCAAATAAGCCATTATAAACTCAAATATGAAATATTATCCTCAACCAAGTCACAGGTAGTCGCAGACTTTTTGAGAATTTCCTTTGGAAGAAGATGAAGCAAAGGATGAAATGATGGATGTAGAAGAAGAGCATGGAGACCCAAATGATTTGTTAACCGAACCGAGATAGGTGGGAAATATTGGTAGACGGATCATCAAATGGAGAAGGTAATGGAGTGGGAATTGTTGTGATTTCGCCAGAAGGCAATAAATTAGCTTTCTCATTTAGATTGGAGTTTGAATCCACCAATAATGAAACGGAGTATGAAGCTATAATACATGCTCTGCGATTCGCAATAGAAATGAAGTTAGAAAATTTGAGGATTACCAGTGATTCGCAATTAGCAATTCGCCAGATAACAGAGAAATACGCTACGAATGAGCCATCTTTGAAAAAGTACAGAAAGCTTGTCGAAGAATTGTCAGCACAGATACCAAAAATGAGGTGGAGGCATATATCAAGGAGAAATAACAGACTCGCAGATGCTTTTGCCTTTATATCAAGTATGATGACGGACCCCACTGCGAGGAATATCAAAATACAAACACTTTTGGCACCATCAATCAATAAAGAAGAAGAACAAGAAGCGGATGCAATGTTAGTAGAAGACATACCACAATGTCGCGATAAAGATTGGAGAACAGAACTTCACGCTTACCTGATGAAAGGGGAAGTACCAAGAAATAGATTAGAAGCACACAAATTGAAAAGCCGTGCAACGAATTATGAATTAAGAGATGGTGTACTTTATCGACGATCTTTTGATGGACCTTCACTTCGATGCTTAACGAGGGAAGAGGGAGAAATCATATTGAAGATGTTGCATAGTGGAGATGCTGGAAATCATAGCGGTGGAAGATCTCTAGCATATAAAGCAAAAATGCAAGGATATTACTGGCCATATATGCATGAAGACGCGAGAGCAATGTCAAGGCGCTGCGAAGATTGTCAAAGGCATGGGAAGAAAATACATGCACCTGGGGCACCATTAAATTCTTCTACAAGTGTGTGGCCTTTTGGAAAGTGGGGTCTAGATATTGTGGGACCTTTTTACCAGAACAGGGCGAGAAGATACTTAATTGTCGCAACGGATTATTTCACCAAATGGGCAGAAGTGAAAGCGGTACAACACATTCGCGACAAAGACGTTTTTACTTTCATATTCGAGAATATTATATGCAGATTTGGGATCCCCGCGCAGTTGGTATCTGATAATGGGAAACAATTTGAAGGGCAAAACATAGAGTTGTTACTTAATGCATTTCAAATAAAATGTGGGAAATCGACTCCACTATATCCGCAAGCTAACAATCAAAGGAGGCAACAAATAAAACAATCGCGGATATATTGAAGAAGAAGTTAGAAGGACACAATAGAGGATGGTGCGAACAAGTACCCGGTGCAAGTATGGGCATACAATACAACCCAGAAGAGAAGCTACTGGAATGTCACCTTTTTGCTTAACATATGGAGTTGAAGCTGTGCTCCCAACAGAAGTGATGATCCCAACAACTAAGAAAGAAGTTTGGGAGAAAAATCTTAGTGCAGGTAACATTCTAATCAAGTTGGACGAATTAGAAGAGAAAAGGGAGAAGGCGTTACGACACATGGAGAATTATCAACGAAGACCGCCGAGAGAATATAACAAGCGTGTGAAAATACGTGAGTTTCAACCGGAGACTTGGTACTGCGAGAGACACCAATATATCAGCGAGAAAATGGAGGCAAGTCAAGCGAGAAAATGGGATGGACCTTATATTATCAAAGAAGTAGTTGGTACAGGGGCTAATAGATTGATGGATCCTGAAGGCAAAGATATGGGACAAAGATTAGGCAGGCCGTGGAACAGATTATATCTAAAGAAATACTACCCGTAAAAATGGGTTAGATGAAGTACTTTAATGCAAGACATTTGCGAAATTCAATAAAATATAGACTAAGATATCAGCGAATGTCTCGCGAGCAGAATGGCAAGAAATAACGAATGAATGAATGAATAAACATGATTGAATGAATGGGACGAACCTTTATGGCGTACACCCTAGTTCGCGAATTATACTTCGTAAGAGGCAAATGTAAGACCTAAAGTGCGTCATATAAGGGGAATCTCTTAACATGGCCCAGGAAAAGGTTACACCGCCCGGAACCCGGGTCATGCAGATTTGGGGCCCATGAAAGCCTATCCTAAGAGGTACCTTGGATTCCCAACTATATATGTAGGTTATACCCTGGTTGGGCGACCGAGGGTCTCTTTCAAGGAGTCAGCGTATGATCAAGGCGCCGAGGTACCCGGTTGAGTCAAGAGTGCGGGGAGCATGGAACTTCCTTACCACTCTTGACAAGTCTTGGCGCATGCTGCACTTGGCCCGAAGAAAACTCCACTTAGGGTGCAGCCTTGTAACCATAAACTCTATAGGTATAAGGGATAAGAGGCTGCGAAAACAACTGGTTGTTGTTAAGACCGGATGGGAGGAGCTAGCCTTGTATGGCCGATGTACGCCTCCTTGAAGGGGCAACCAGGGGATGATAAGGGCGGCACCCTCCATTAGGGAGCTGATAAGTGCCAAAGACGCAAATGTCACGAGGCTTTGTTTTCGCAAGGAAACTTAGGCTTGTCATATTTGTGCAATGATCCTGCAGAGGCAATAATACTAACGCGAGGGTAAGACGAGATCAATGGGTCCTTACATGAAAGTGTAAAGACGTCCTGCGATTTCGTCGCAAGACGGCAATGTCACGGGGCTTTACTTTCGCAAGAAAATTTAGGCCTGTCATATTGTCGCAAGCAAAATATCCTGCAGAGGCAAAAATACTTGAAAAATGATAAGACAAGGTCAATGGGTTTTTACACGCAAGTGTAAGACGTCCCGCGACCTTGTCGCAATAAAGGGTGGCGAGTAAGACCTTTAAATAGGAAGGTCAAACTTAGAAGACCATCAAAGATGATAAGGCAAGGTCAATGGGTCATTACATGAAAATGTAAAGGCGGCCTGCGATCTTGTCGCAATGAGAAGAAATAAAGTGAAATTCCTAATTGGGATGGTTTTACTAAATAAAAGATTCAATAAGCGAACATGCTCGCGAGATTATGTTCAAACACCTTAAATAAGGGAAAAGGGAGAAAATAAGGGGATTACCCGATCAAAGACTTAATCCTTACAAACAAAAAGAAGTTTTGACAAATTACAAAGAAAGTTTAATTCTCTACATCAATATTATCAACCATAGAGGATGGTCGAGTTCTTTCACTGCCTTTATCAGCTTCACCTTCACCGGTTGGTGGATTTTCATCGAAATGTTTTCAAAGACCTTCATTTTCGCCACCGGTGGATTTTCATCAGAAATTTTTTCAGTCGGATCTTTGTTGACAACTTCAATATTAGCGATATCTTCGCCGCTTTCATAGTCATAATCACTATCAGGAGAATCAGGGACTTCATCATCA
Source organism: Papaver armeniacum (assembly GCA_023531295.1). Classification (NCBI taxonomy): domain Eukaryota; kingdom Viridiplantae; phylum Streptophyta; class Magnoliopsida; order Ranunculales; family Papaveraceae; genus Papaver; species Papaver armeniacum. The sequence continues at coordinate 94,616 of JAJJWW010005162.1, read as the reverse complement.
CTTACTTCCAAAGGATCAACATGAATAGGATCAAGGGACTTAGACAATAAAATCTCATTCACAAGGACTTCAGCTTTGAGGGGGAATTGACGAAGCAACGCCTTTTGACGATTCTTGCTATCTATGTCTTTACGAGTAAGACATATAATCAAATCTTCGTTCTGCACGGTCGCGAGAACGAGCAAGAGAGGCGGCGAGTAACCCATTTTCTTTGCGAATCTTAGAATAATCTGATCTGAGGGTGGAGATAACAGAGCGAAGCTTTTTCTCAGAGTCTGCATAACAAGTGCACAAGATTAAAGAAAGCTTTTACGGAATATTTTTGGAATTTTCAGGATAATTAAAGATTTTTTGAAATAAATTAATGTATTAAGATAGTCAAATAATATGACTACCTTCCTTCTGAGAAGTAAGATGCTGAATTAAAGCTGCAAAATTATTCCCCAAACAGTCCATGGCATCATCAAATGTATCTCCAACTAGGCCTTTCAATCGAGCTCGCAAGCTTTTTTCATTCGAAACAAGTATGGAATTCTCAGTCACAAGGGTAGAGTTGGATTTTTCTAATTTGGAAAATTGATCCTTGAATTGGTTTGCTTTTAGACTCAAGGTTATTCTACCCTGAATAAGTTTATCTCTCTCGGCAGTAATTTCTTCAAGTTGGTTTTTCAAAGTATGAATAAATTGTTCTTGTTCTTCACGTAATTTTTGACAAGCATCATATTCTTGCGAATAAGTCGCGACCTTGTTTAGCGAGAGACCGCTTCTCCTGAGAAAGAGTCCCATTCTCATCTGATAAAGTTTCCAACTCCAAATTAGCCTTAGTCAAAGAGTAAGAAAGGCGAGATAAGTCTTTACTTAATGAATCTTGCTGCTGAGCTAAATCAAAGTTTTCTTAAGACAAATTATCTATTTGATCAACAAAGATATGTATGAAGATTATTTAAGAAGTTATATTGCTCCATCCAAGCGTCTCTTTCAACTCGAACCTCTTCAACAATTGATTCCAACTGATATATCTCCATTATTCATTTCTGGTTTAGAGCTTGAAGGGCGAACAAGAATTTAAGTTGTAAAAAAAAGAAAAGAAGCTTAAGGGGAAAGAGTTTACCTTTTAACTCTTCATTCTTCTTGCGAAGATTATCACGATCTAGTGAGAGGTTGTGAAATTTTTGATTTTCAAGATGGAGATTATTGCATTTAGCAGTCATAGCTTGAAGATCATTTTTCAAAGACATTAATTTCTTGAACTAAGGATGCTTGCGAGACCCTATCGTAACCGAGATGTTTACTTAAAATCTCGCAGACATCGACTTGACAGATCGACGAAGTCTTTTTGGCATCATTCACAAGGTCCGAGAGAACTTTGAAAGCCACGTCTATTCCTTCCAAATTTTCTCGCAGTAAGAGGGATTTGCTCGAGCAAAGAAGGAAGAGACGAATCATTCTTCGCCAAAGGAACATCATGAGAAGGGGAGATTTCAGGAAAGGTAGTGATGGGAGGAATGACAGGGACATTGATGGTAGGAGAAGGAGTAAGTTCATTTGTAGTAGGACTATTATGAGGAACTTGATCTATGAGGAGTTGAGGCATCGGAATATTGTCACTTGCGACAAGATTATCCTGCGATGATTTCGCAGCAGGAGAAGAAGGTGTAAATGAGGGAAAAGGGACATCAGGAGTAACAGGTTTAGAGTGGCGAGATCTTTTGGGAGTTTTGTCATCCCGTGAATGATAAATTAAGTAAGAAACAGAGGCAAGTACGTTGTTATTAAAAGGTAAATGCTTCTTAAAATACCTTATCACTCGCAGTCTTTCTTTTAGAAACGGTATGTTTAGCTTGCGAAGAGGACTTTGGTGGCAAGGTGGATTCTTGTTGAGAAGTTGGTTTCGATTTGTGAGTCCAAAGAAAGAAGGGGGTTCTTCACGGTGAACTTGGTGATGGGTTTGTTCTTGCTGAAACAAAATGGCGTAAAAGATTAAAAGGAATAAGATAATCTCAAAAAGGGAAGTTAATCACAAAATCAATCAATCATAGAATCAATCGAATCTAGCAAGATTAACAAACCTGGATGCCATGGAAGTGATAGCAAATAAGAAATAGCGAAGGATGATGAAGACGATGGTGAAGAAGAATAACAAGAACAATTTGCAGACGATAAAGGAGATGAAATAGAAGGAAAGAAATGTTCTTCACAAAAGACTCTCCTATAAATAGGCAAGAAAGTGTTATGACCGGATAACATTAAATGTACCGGTAAAAAGAATGGTTTTAAACACGTGTAAACGGTCATTCCTAAATTCATGGAGCTATGCTGAAGAAGATTTTTAATGGAAAATGAACGGTTGCGACAAAGAATTCGGATATCGCACAACGTAAGGAAACATAAGGAGAGGCGAGAAGATGTAGTATTTGGGTATTGCACAACATATTTTCTTATCATATGAGATTCAATTATTTTCCTAACTCGCGAGAAGAGATTGCGAGATCCATTATTTTCCATAACCCATGAGGCAAGAAATGATATTTCATACATACTTCTAAAAACTTCGGAACTTCGCCAAAGAATAGAGGCAAGTACGTACTTTTCAAGTCCAAAGATTCTTTCGCTCGTTCCTTCATCAATAAAAATCGAGACTATTACAACAACGTATTTTTCTTAAAGATCGCTCTTCAAGCAATATTCAAGAAAAAAGAGGCAAGATGTAGGATCAGAATATCGCGACAACAACAATTCGCAAAGGCAACCAATAACAACATTGCGAGTAAGTCGCAGAAGATTAATATGAATGACGCACTGGATGACGATAGGAAGATATGAAATCTAGCGAAAGTTAAGAAGTGTCGCGAATACGAATACTTGTACGCCTGCGACACTTCGCGAGACATTCCCGAAAATAAAGGATAGCTTAGCTGTCATTCACTATGTATTACCCTATATAAAGGGATGAGTGAATCTGTGGTAGGGGAGAATTCTTTTTGGATTGAAAAGCAAGTCATTAGGAGAGAGAAACAGAGTGAATGTAGTAAGATCTTAAGTGTAATTCCATTTTCCTGTGTAAACATTTTTAAGAGAATTATTAATAAATATTCATGTTTGTTCATCTATTATCTTCTGAATGAATTAGTTAAACAAAATATAGTGAGGGGTGTATTGTGGGATTTCCTGCAACTACAAAGTTCCAGAATCGTCATCCATGAAGCAGTCACCATCTCTAGAAGTGTCTTCTCTGGAAACGTCGCTTTCAGCATCATTACGGAATCGAGTCATCTCTGCCAAACAGCTGCAACATTCCACGCGAATTTTATCAGTACAATGGAATTAAAGCAATCAAACAATTACGATGCTCACAATCAGCGTCTGCAAAATTGGTAATCCTGAACTCTTACCGATTTACGATTTCACAAACTTAGTGATAACAACGTGAAACCCCAAGACTTGTTCGTTGTTTCAAACCTGCAAAGTCGAGCATAAAACATATTATTCAAGAGTCAACACTGACTTTTCATGAAACTATGAATAATTCACACAACCTTCCATGTAAATATTCGCTGATTTTTATGTATACATACACTATAAAATCACCAAACTTCCACATACACTACGAATTCATCAACTCATAAATTGTTTGCTTTCAACAATTTTTCATAAATAAAAACTTGATGTATATTTAATAAAGCGTGAGTCACACACCTTTTTTTTATAAAAAAAAAAATTCGTGAGTTAATAACTCACGTAAATAAAAAAAAACACTTTTTTTTGCTCAAACGAGCATCCGTCACGAAACCAGGGTCTTTTCTATTTTTGTAAAATTCCACATGTTCCAAATAAATTTTAAAAGTTTACAAATAAACTTTATCATGAACTCCAGGTCTTTTCAAAATTCCTTTGACTCTAAGGATTATTATTTGTTACTTTTACGAACAAACCTACGTTTCCAAAGGTATTTGCAAAGTTCATGCTTCAAAAACAAACTTGGGTTTCATGAAACCTAATAAACAAAACTTTTACTACTGCAACTATACCACATCCATACAAAATTTTATGTATCTTCTCCATATTAGGGATTTTTGTTCGTTTCCTAAACTAACGAAAAGACGGGCATTCATACGTTTTCTAAAATTCTTCATAAATCCTACGCATGCTTGCAACTAAGGGATTTTTTGTTTTGTGAACAACTCATGAATCATAGAACATACAGCAAAAAAAAAAAAAAAAGGTTTGAACTTACCTGTTGTCGGTCGGAAACTGGCCGGACGGTGATCGGCGGCGGTGATCGACACTGGTTTTCCGGCGAGTTTGTTTTTCCTCCATGCTGCACACGTGAAGGTGATGAAGAGATGGAGGTTCTCAATTGATCAAATAATAAAAATTTTAGGGTTACTTACCTTTTATATTAATTTTATTTCCAAAACCTAATAAAACACGAGTTTCCTTTTTTGGGCTCGGGCCCGAAAATCCTAAATCGATCAAAACTAGGCTTTTAGCTAACTAAATCAGCAGCACTTCACCTCTCACAAAATAACACTCTATCACACTATCAGGGTCCTCGACCGCACATTTGCTCGTAAATGACACCATTGGAGCAAATCGAGAATTCTGAAACTTCCTTTGTAGACTGAATTCAACCACGATCTTGTCGACTGAAAATCACCATCTAATGCTTACCGCGGAACATGACTGTCCCTCACTAAGCAGGGGACTTAATGTAGATGGTAGATTTTCAACAAAGGTCAAATCCGTAAAATCATGATACTGCATGTTTCTGATACGGCTTCAGGCATGTGACGATTCATATTTTACGAATCCATGATGAATATGTCTTTCAAAAGGCCTCCACTAGCTGAGCGTTCGATCCCTGACATTTCATTGTGACCTCTATGTAGAATAATAGAATTGGTCGGTCCTCCTACATAATTGTTTGTTGAGAGGGCTTAACGCCTTTAGGACGTCGGTGATACTCACTGTTCCCTGACTACAGGAGAGTGACCCACCTCTGCATAGAAGAACGATTAGGCGGTTCTCCGTCATATTGAGAGCAACAACGCCTTCAGGACAGTGATACTCACTGATCCTGACTATGTAGAGCGACGTGTATAGACTCGGGTGTTCTCCGTAGTGTCTGAGAGCACCCTCAGGATTAGACGTCTCCTGACTATGCACATAGATTAATTCTGCCGTGACATTCACCACTGAATTCCCAGAATAATCTATTATTTCTCCTATTCCATGGTCGAATCCACGGCCTGATCCCATGGAATGGCAATAACAATTGCTCCTATTCCATGGTCGAATCCACGGCCTGATCCCATGGAATAGCAATAAAAGTTGCTCCTATTCCATGGTCGAATCCACGGCCTGATCCTATGGAATGGCAATAACAATTGCTCCTATTCCATGGTCGAATCCATGGCTTGATCCCATGGAATAGCAATAACAGTTGCTCATATTCCATGGTCGAATCCACGGCCTGATCCCATGGAATGGCAATAACAATTGCTCATATTCCATGGTCGAATCCACGGCCTGATCCCATGGAATAGCAATAACAGTTGCTCCTATTCCATGGTCGAATCCACGGCCTGATCCCTTGGAATGGCAATAACAGCTGCTCCGATTCCATGATCGAATCTACAACTTGATCTCATGGAATGGCAACAACAATTTATCTCGTTACTCCGATTTCATGATCGAATTCATTGTTAATCTCATGAAATGGTAATAGGTAATTTTATTACTCCGATTCTATGGTCGAATTCACGATCCCATGGAATGGTAATGCCTATTTAATTATTCCGAGTTCATGGTCGAATCCGCAGCTGATCCTATGAATTGATAATAAATAACTACTTATTTTATTGTCTCATTTCATGAATTATGTTACACTGAATTTCATGGATTAGCAATAAATACTAACAACCGGGCATCTGGACCATCCCTGAGTAAGCCCCACGAAAAATGGTGTAAGTGTACTCGACAATGATGCACGACTGAGCACCCGGATACACGAACGAGCATCCAAAAACATGAATAGATGAGGAATCCTACGCAAAACAAGGGAAAACAACAAATATTAATAAAATAATAATAAGGAGCGCCCAGGGGTCGGGCCCACCGGCCGGCCGGCCATGCCCTAGCCGTGGACGGTCCCATGCTTCTTTCATTATTTTACCCTATTTTGTTATTTTCATGAACTCATGAAAAACTCCTTAATTTTAGCAACTTTCCTTGTTTTTGCAAAACTCATGAACTCTCCACAAATCATGGATGCATGAAAAAATAATAATATAATAAAATAAGGAAAAGTGTGTGGGACCGGGCAACATGGCCGACCGACCATGCCCTAGCAGTGGCCGGTCCCACACCTTACAATCCTTATCCTATTATAATAATCATTCCCCAATTTCATGAAACTCCTTGGTTTCAACAAAATTCATGGATTCTCCATAACTTCATGGATTCATGAAATAATATTATAAAATAGGGAAAGGTGTGCGGGACCGGGCAACATAGCCGGCCGGCCATGCCCAAGCCATGGCCGGTCCCACACCTCACAATCCCTAGCTTTTTATAATTATTATTTCCTAAACTCATGAAACTCCTCCGTTTCAACAAAAACCCATGGATTTTCCATAGCATCACGGATTCATGAAAAAAATAATATTATAAAATAGGAAAAGGAGTGGGGACCGGGCAGGCCGGTCCCACACCCTGCAATCCCTAGTCTTTTATAATTATTATTTTCCTCGAATTCATGAAACTCCTAAGTATCATGATTTGTTCATAATTTCTCAAATTTTGCTCAAATCATGAAAATTCAAGAGCCAACATGGTCACGTGACCGACTAGCCTCTCACGACAATTTTAAATGTTAAAATATTTTTATTTTAATGTTTATAAAATATTGATCAATTGAGCATACATGCTCATTCCACCAAAATCAAGAATTTCAGTCAAGATAAAACTCTTCTGAAAATTCACAATGTTGATCGAACGCATATCAGAAAAATACTGAAACTCTCAGTACGGAGACACGGACACCATGGCAACACGTACATGCCTTAATGACCGACCAGGGTTATTCCTAGGGCTTGCACAAAGCCGGTCCCACATGTTTTCATAATTCTGACCTAATTTGCTGAATTGCTTGTATTGGGCCCAAACTCTCTCCAACCAACCTGGGGATTGCTCAAACGGACAACAGCTGGTCCCGCTACCACCAAGAGCCGGCCACATGCTATCTTGGTCGGTCCCCTATCTTTCGTACTTAGGTTTTTGCCTAATGTTGAACCCAGCAGTAATTCAATAAATGGTGAAACCAGCATTTAATCATCATTCTTTCACCAACTCTCCAACTGAGGACCCTGGTGTACGCTCACTCGATCAATCGAGCATCACATGGACGTCCATAGGCTCATGTGATTGGTCCCTCCTCGGCTCATGACCTATTTTCATCAATTCGTCGAATAATGAGCAATCCATCACAATTAGGGTTTTCGAACAAACGCTCAACAAATCATTATTCTGAGCAAGTTCAAACACTAAATAAATTTATATATTGATCCACGGATTAATCATATAATGTTTGGTAGTCTACCAATATTTTAAAATTTTTGGGTTACGTCACCAATCAATATTTCGTCGAATTGAGCAACATTTGCTCAAATATTGATCCAACTATAAATATTTAGTAACCTATCAGTAATTTGTCGAAAGGAGCAATACTTGCTCGATTGCACGTCAAATTATTAATTCATCAGTAATTTTGTCGAATTGAGCAATACTTGCTCAATTGCACGTCAAATTCTCGAATATTCAGTAATTCGTCGAATTGAGCAATACTTGCTCAGTTGCTAGAATATTGACCCAATTATCAATATTCAAGAATTTATCGAGATTTCGTCGAATCGAGCAATACTTGCTCAGTTGCTCGAATAATCCACATATATTCAGTAACTCATCAATATTCAACAACTCGTTGTATTTACAACATTTGCTCAGACAAGTAGCATTAATGTTCATGAATCACTGAGCATTTGTCAAACATGCTCGATTCAGCAAAACCTAGGCTCATTGCCTAATCAGTTAACTACTGACAAAATAAATACACGTCTGTAATGCAGACTCCACGATTCGTGAGACATTAATCACGTCAAATTGGGGATAACAACTAGGGTTTTGGTCTGGCGGCCTAAAGCACGTGGATGAATCCACGACGAGAAATGTGCGTAAGTTGTGTCAACGGTTGAAGGAGTTATCAAAGTAGTGGGTGCACGATCCGTCAAGCCTCCACACGACGTGGAACTGACTTTACCACGATCTTCCATTTTCCCACTCTCCCACACATGAAACCGTCACACTTACAGGGATCAAGGTGTTCACAACTCTGACAATATAAATAAGTTTCTGAATCCATGATTTACGACAACGTTTTTTGGGGTCTACAGAATTTCTCGAGTAACTACTCTCAAGAATTCATCAATCCATCAGAACTTATTCGAACTCAACAGTTCACCGATTATTGCAGAAACATGCAACACACCCACAATCCTTGATCATCACTGATCCCACACAATTCTCAGCTTCCCTCCTACAAATCAACCCATCTCCCTCTTTGCGACCGTATTGACTCTGGAACGGCCATTGACTTGGTTTAGGACGGAGTCCTACAGATTGATCTCTCTAATCTAAGCACTCCCTTTGCAGTGCATCTGTGTGAGGATTAACATTTCGCCCGGTCGAGGAGTCTCGACAGCACGCTCGACTCTCCACTTCCCAAAAACCGGCGAACCGTTTTTCCCCATCCACAACAACAAGGTAGTTTTGCTTGCTCTTAGGATTAGTTTGCTAGAAATGAAAACTTCAATATTTATAGACCAAGGAAGTTTGGACACCAAGAAATTTCCAAAACCGAATATTCTCAAAGATATGAAATAAACACCAAATTGGTTTTCATAATTCCTAGAAATGCTCTGTCCAAATATTGACCGAAATCTCAGTAGAAAATCTCCAATTAGTAAATGCACATTACAAATTTTTATTTTCTAAAGATATGCATTTAATTGCTGGAAATTAAAAGCATATAAAACTAAAAACCTTAATTAAAATATTCTCGATTCGGGATTCTCCTTTAGTTATTAAGGAATATCTTTGAACAATAATAGATAAGAATTACTGCACGTGTTCAAAGTATGTCGACATCTTTACTTTGTAAATCCTCTTTCATATTTACAATCTTGGAACCGATTTGCCACACTTCCAAACGAGTTTAGAATTAGTTCATCTGAATTCCAAGAACTATGTGATTGACCAAAAACATTCAATCACCATTCATGGGTTTAACGGTTCTACCAAAACAAGTTTCGGTTCTACCTCCAAGTGGCTACTAGGATCGGTCACATTAGTTTCCAACACTTTGTTAACTAAGTACCAGGATCTGTTACCATTTATTTATGGTACTTACTTGTGATCGGTTGCACAAGTTATAGGATTGGTTACACCAATAACTAAAACTTGTTAACCTACTACAAGGATCGATTACACATCTTGTGATTAGTCCCGCCAAGTACTAGGATCGGTTACCCAATGACTAGAATTGATCACACCAATTACAAATATCGATCATACCATCTCAGGTGATTACTTAAGATTGGTTTCACTAATAAAAGTCATACTGATACATAAGTCAGGCCTTGCGAATATTTTTACCAAGATACATAATCAAGTTACGAGCGGTTATACTAAACACACATATTGGTAATCCAAAGATTTGCAATGAATAACAATACCAATAAGCCTAGCGATTTCCCTTTCGATTCACAAAACAAGTTTATGAATGTACTTCCTTTAAACGAATGTAAAACATTGTTTCCTAGGATGAAATATTCACCCATACCCATACATAATCACAGTAGCATTCATACGATTATGTCGATGTCTTATATACTAAGTTCAAAAGATGGGTGTTATACTTCGTATTGTAATTCCTTAATACTACGTCTAACTAGAGTATAATCATACACATCTTCGCAGTTATGTTTTCAATATAGCACGACTTGAAAGATACGTTAGGAATGAAACAGTTCAAGTCAAAATATTACTAACCTCAAGAGGAAGGATGATGTCGTCGTTGTAGTTCTTTACTTCTTCACATTCTTCAAGTCTTCGAATAATACTTGTATGTCTCATATCCTAATAACTTTCTAGTAAGCCTATACGAAGTTGACTCTAGTAAATAATCAAGCGACTCTTTAAATGAATTTTGGTTCACTAAAATATGACAACCAAAGTTGACATACCAACGCTTGGTGGGTTCAACCGAGCTATGCTCTAACAAAACTAATACTGTCTAACAAAAATCAATAAGGAAATCATAAGGAAACGTGATCATCCATGTGAACCCAAACCCAAAATTACAATCTTATTATTAGAATTTATCAGAAAATGCTCTAGATGAACTCTCTCTAAATTGGTTTATGATCATAAAAAATGAAAGACCTGAACAAAACAAAATAAACCCTAACAATATCGATGTGCTTCCACAATTTCCATCACAAATAAGATATAGAATCACAACCAAGATCATAAAAAACTCCTAAAATTGACAGAACCCTAGGTTTACAAAATATAGTAGAAAACGATTTTAGTTTTAGGAAATGTATACACCTGAAACCCTAGCGATAGTAATTTCAAATTAAGAAAAACCCATCCCCCATTCATGAAATTAAACAAGTATGTTCGAATTTAATCTTATAAGAGAATGAAGGAATTTTATTTTTTATTTCTTTACATAGGGTTTCTCTATTTCGCCTCTTCCAGTCTTTCTCCCGCGCAAGTAAGAGAATGAAATAACTTTTTTTTTCTCTAGTGATTAAAGCTACTTCAATTAACCAAAATGCCATTTTACCTAGGTTTATCACGTCATTATGACATAGTGGGCTAGAATAGATGCCATTTAGACTAGGGAACGTGTTCGATTAAATCTTTCTCTTGGGAATAGGCGTGACCCTCCAAGAATTTATAGTTTATTCCTGATAGAGGAATCTGATGATCCCGATTCCGAGTGATGGGTATGACAATGAGTAAGTCTTAGCGACATTTGAATTCTTCTGTAGAGAGATGGTGGATTTTTGGGTAAGTGCTCGAATGGAAATGATGATATAATGTTAAAAAAAGGTTAAGAAATAGCTATTATCAAAGTACAGATAAGAATTCAAATGGAGAGGGGTCTAATGCAAATGGTAAGTCACTGAATCATGTTTTCTTTTTTGGTTCTGGCAATGGAGACTGAAAATGCAGGGGAATGTTATGTTTATTTTTCTTTTTCTCTTTGGTATTTGGATTTTTTGTGGGTAAGATGGTGAAATACTTGTAAATGGCAGACCAATTTTTCCTTAATGTTTTAGGTATGTTTTAGTTTATGAACATGTAAGTGGATATGAAATGATAGTGTTGCTGCTAAATATTCTCAACACTGAATGAATAGAGCGGTTGTAACTTTTTTAAATGCAATATGATGAAGTCGGCTTATTTATATTGTCCAACGATTGTGTGTCGATAATGTTGGAGATGCAGGATGTATTCTAGAAACTAAAAGTACAATCAAAGAACTGGAACATGTACAAGACTAAAATGTATTGAAAACAAATACATACTGAAAACAAGTCACTTTAGTGTTGTAGGATCAGAATATCGCAACAGCAGTATCCTTGCGAAATCCTTGAACGACACACTGCGAAGATATCGCAGATTGGTAATAAAAATGACGCAACGGATGACAACAACCTGAACACGAGAAAGATGTGAAGACCTAGCGAGATTTAGGAGTGTTGCGAGATTTAACATTTGAATACTTGCGAGAGCGTCGCAAGACAGATCCGAAAATAAAGGACAGCTTAGCTGTCATCCACCATGTAATATCCTATATAAAGAGCCGAATAGGCTTAAGAGAAGAGAGATCTTTTTTCGAGTGTTGAGCAAGTCATTAGGAGAGAGAAAGTTCAGAGCGGTTGTTAAGTCTTTAGTTTATTTCCTTTTCATCTTGTAACATTTGTGAGACTAATCAATAAAGATTATGATTGTTCATCTTAAAATGACTTGATTGTGTGAATTCTTGTGAGGGGTGTAGTTTGGGATTTCCTGCAACTACATATGGCGCTAGAAACAGGGATTGAAGATTAAAGATTAAAGGTTGTTATTAAGATTGTTCAAATCAAGAAGACGATGAAACAAATTGATAAATCAGTTAAAGTAGAGAAAATTAAAATCAAGGAATGTAATAGAAAGTTGGAGTGTGGCTTGATTACAAAAACAATGATTAATGAATTCCATGAAAATATCAGAGGGAGAATACATAAACGAGATTTTGAAGGAAAGAAAATCATGACAATGGAAAATGCGTCACCCTTGAAAGATTGGGAAAAACAGAAGATTACATTCACAGCAGCAGAGATACCAAGAGAAAATTTAAACCACATATCTCCTTTGGTAATCACAGTAACCACACGGAAAGAAAAGGAAAAATCGGCAAAAACCATAGAAGAATAGGCGGTAAACATAATTTTAATTGATACGGGGAGTTCGGCGAATATAATATTTTACCATGCATACAAAGGAATGGGACACAAAGATGAAGAGATGTCTCCTTCAACTTATCATATTCATGGCTTTGGCAAATCTACAACAAAACCAAAAGGAGAAATAGAGGTGCGAATTTCGCTGGGAGAAATTGAAACACAAGTGGCACTATGCGTAGTGGATATGGAATCACCGTACAACATGATGTTGGGAAGGCCATGGATACATGCGATTAAAGCCGTAGCATAAACATTACATCAATGCATCAAATTTCCTATGCCAAGTGGGATTGGTGAAATTAGAGGGGAGGATGATAAAGCGAGATTATGCTATCAAATTGAAGTGAAACAGTATGAAGGACGTGCAAAGAAGCGAAAAATTCGCAGGAAAATGGCGAAGGAGGCAAAGAAATAAGAAGAATTTAGAGCTTATATGATAAGAGCAGAGGAAGGAAAAGGAATACCCAAATAAATTTCTGGAGAAGAAACTGAGCCCCTGCGAAGGAGATAAAAGAACCCACACCCATGGGAGAACCAAAGACCAGTTACACTGCGGCGGAACCAACAAAGGAAGTGAATGTTGGAACTGAAGAAGAACCCAAAATACTAAAAATTGGGACTAAGATGGAGCAGATGAAGAAGAAAGAACTATTGGTCTGTTGCGAGAATTTAAAGATATTTTCGCGTGGAACATGGATGAGATGCCTGGAATAGACCCGTCTGTGGCGTGCCATAGGTTGGAGATTGACAAAAATGCGAGGCCATTCAAACAAAGAATCAGAAAAATTGCAACAACATATCATCCTCAAATAGAAGAAGAATTGCAGAAGATGCTTAATTCGGGAATCATAAGACAAGCAAAATATCCGGAGTGGATAGCAAACATGGTTGTGGTTCCAAAGAAGAAAAAGGGGATAAGAATTTGTATAGATTTTACTGATCTAAATAAAGCCTGTCCGAAAGATAGTTTTCCGTTACCAGATATTCCACAAATGGTCGAATCAAGAGTAAAAATGATAGAATATCTTCTCTAGGCGGATATAAAGGCTACAATCAAATACCTCTCGCTGAAGAAGATCAGGAGCATACTGCTTTTTTCGCTCCCAGAGGGTTATATTGTTACACAAAAATGCCATTTGGTTTGCAAAATGCCGGAGCAACATACCAAAGAATGGTAGAAAAGGTGTTTGCGAAGTGGATACACAAAACATTGGAAGTATATGTAGATGATATGTTAATAAAAAGTAAAGAAGCAAAAAATCATGTCCAAGATCTGAGGGAAATTTTTGAACAAATGAGACATTTTAACATCAAAGTAAATCCAGAAAAATGTATTTTTGGGGTTGCATCGGGAAATTTTTTAGGTTACATCGTATCAAAAGAAGGAATACAAGTTGATCCAGAGAAAGTACAAGCATTTCGCGACATGCCAACACCGGCGACGGTAAAAGATGTACAAAAGTTAAATGGACTCTTAGATTCGCTGGGAAGGTTCATTTCGCGATCATAAAATAAGTGTAAACATTTCTTCAATATACTCAAAAAGGGGACGAAGTTTAGATGGACAGACGATTGCGAGAAAGCTTTTCAAGGAATAAAAGAACATATGACGAACATATCTATTTCGCAAAAGGCAGAACCGGGAGAAGAATTATTAATCTATCTTGCGACAACTTCGCATGCATTAAGTGCTGTGTTATTGCGAGTAGACGCAGGAGTTGAAAAATCAATCTATTACATCAGCAAAACCTTCAATGCCGCAGAGAAGAATTATTCAAAAATTGAAAAGCTAATTTTGGCATTAGTTTATGCAGCATTTAAACTTCGAATATACTTTCAGGCGCATGAAATAAGGGTACTGACAAAAATACCAATCGAGTCGGTAATGAAAAATTCAAAAAGATCAGGCAGAGTCGAGAGATGGAATGCACATATAGGACATTTCAAAATCAAATATGAAATACTATCTTCACCAAAATCTCAAGTTGTTGCAGACTTCTTAGCAGAATTTCCTTTAGAAGATGATGAAGCAGTGGAAGAAATGATGAATATAGAAGAAGAACATGGGAATCCAAGAGATTTGTTAACAGAACCAAATAGATGGGAAATATTGGTGGATGGATCATCAAATGGGGAAGGTAACGGAGTTGGAATTGTTTTGATTTCGCCAGAGGGCAACAAAATGGCTTTTTCCTTCAGATTGGAGTTTGCATCCACCAATAATGAGACAGAATATGAGGCTGTGATACATGCCCTGAAGTTTGCAATAGAAATGAAGTTGGAAAATGTGAGAATTACCAGTGATTCTCAATTGGCCATTCGTCAAATAAAAGGAGAATACACTACAAATGAATCATCCATGAAGAAATACAAAAACTTGTTGAGGAATTGTCAGCGAGAATCCCAAAAATTAAATGGAGACACATATCAAGAAAAGATAATAGACTCGCAGATGCTTTTGCTTTTATCTCAAGTATGATGACAGACCCAACTGCGAGATGCATAAAGATACAGACACTTTTATCACCATCAATCAATAAAGAAGAAGAAGAAGAAGAAGAAGAGGTAGATGTAATGATAATAGAAGGTGGAGAACAAACACCTAATATAGAAGATTGGAGAGCAGAACTTCATGCATACCTGATGAGAGGAAAAACACCAAGGAATAGATTGGAGTCGCACAAATTAAAAAGCCGTGCGACAAATTATGAACTAAGGGATGGGATACTGTATTGGAGATCCTTTAACGGACCTTCACTCAGATGCTTAACGCGAAAAGAAGGAGAAGAAGTGTTAAAGATGTTACATAGTGGGGATGCTGGTAATCACAGCGGCAGAAGATCTTTGGCATACAAAGCGAAAATGCAAGGTTATTACTGGCCACATATGCATGAAGATGCGAAGCAAATATCAAGGCGCTGCGAAGATTGTCAAAGGCACGGAAAGAAAATACATGCACCTGGAGCACCATTAACATCTTCAACAAGTGTATGGCCTTTTGGAAAATGGGGTTTAGATATTGTAGGACCATTTTTACCGGGGTCTGGGCAAAGAAGATATCTGATTGTCGCTACAGACTATTTCACAAAATGGGCAGAAGTAAAGGCAGTACAACACATTCGTGACAAAGATATTTTTACATTCATATTTGAGAATATTATATGCAGATTTGGAATCCCCGCACAATTGGTATCTAATAATGGGAAATAGTTTGAGGGACAGAATATAGAACTGCTACTTAATGCATTTAAGATAAAGAGTGGGAAGTCAACTCCTTTATACCCTCAGGCCAACGGACAGGCAGAAGCAACAAATAAGACAATCGTAGATATATTGAAGAAGAAATTAGAAGGGCGTAATAGAGCATGGTATGAACAGGTACATAATGCAGTATGGGCTTACAACACAACCAGGCGAGAAGCTACGGGAATGTCACCTTTCTGTTTAACATATGGAGTTGAGGCTGTGCTACCAACAGAAGTTATTATTCCAACAACAAAGAGAGAAGCTTGGGAGAAAAATCTTAGTACGGGTATTATTTTAACCAAGCTAGATGAATTAGAAGAAAAAAGAGAAAGAGCTCTACAGCATATGGAAAATTACCAGCGAAGGTTAGCCCGATAATATAATAAACGTGTTAAAACACGCGAATTTCAACCAGGTGACTTGGTGCTTCGAGAAACACCGATATATCAGCGAGAAAGTGGGGGAAAACTTGCGAAAAAATGGGATGGACCTTATATCATTAAGGATATAGTTGGAACAGGGGCATATAGATTGATGGACCCTGAGGGTAAAGATGTGGGCCACGGACTCGATAGACCATGGAACAGGTTATATTTGAAGAGAAATTATCCGTAAAAGATTGTGGAGAAAGATTAAATTGCGAAATGATGTATGATTGAAGCAAAATGAATTTATAAGAAAATCTTGTGAAAGAATTATTGCGAGATTATACAAAATAAAGAAAGAACATGCAAAAATTTCGCACAGATAACGACAAGAGATAATCAAAGATCAATGACATATCAGAAAGGGTCGAACTTGCTATGGCGTACACCCTAGTTCGCGAAATCAAAATTTCGCAAGAGGAAAATGTAAGACCTAAAGTACGTCATAAAAGGGGGTACCTGTTGGCATGGCTCGAGGAAAAGTTTACACCGCCCCTGGAACCTGAGCCATGGAGATTTGGGGTGAATAAAGCCCATCCAGGAGAGGTACCTCGGATTTTCAACCTAAGCTTATGACTTAGGTTGGACGACTGAGGGTCTCTTCTAAGGAGTCAGCATTTAATCAAGGCGCCGAGGTACACGGTTGAGCCAAGAGTGCCTGGGGCATTTGAAGTGTCTCGGCCATTCTTGGCAAGTCTTGGCTTATGCTGCACTCGACCCGAAGAAAACTCCACTTAAGGTGCAGTCTCGTAACCATAAGTCCTATCATTCACAAGAACTTCAGCCCTGAGGTGAACTTGGCAAAGAAGTGCCTTCTGGTGATTCCTACTTTGGATGTCTTTGGAGTAAGCGAGATAATCAAATCTTCTTTCTGCCCGATCGCGAGGACGAGCAAGAGTAGAGGCAAGTAACGCATTCTCTTTGCGAATCTTGGCATAGCTAGATTCCAAAGTAGATAGGGAGGAGCGAAGATCTCTCTCAGATTCTGCAAAAAACAAAGAAAATCATTCAGGCGAAGGATTCGCGAGGAGGATATCATAAGAAGACTTGACAAAGAAAAAATGGATGAGGCAGTCAAATTTTATGACTACCTTCCTTTTGCTAGATAAGATGTTGGGTTAAAGCCAAGAAACTATTCTCCAAGTGGTCCATGGCATTGTCAAACTTATCCCCAACCAAACCTTTAAGTCGAGATCGCAAACTTTTTTCATTAGAAATGAGTAAGGTATTTTCCTTCGCAAGAGAAGTATAAGATTCTTCTAGCTTGGAGTATTGATCTTTGAGTTGACTTGCCTTTATGCTTAGAGCTATTCTACCTTGAATAAGTTTATCTTTCTCAGCAGAAGATGATTCTATTACTTCTTTGAGTTTATTTCTCAATGAGCAGAGGGATCGTTCTTGATCATTACATACTTTTTGGCAAATGTTAAGTTCTTGCGAAGAGATCGCCACCTTATTTAGAAGAATTCGCTTCTCCTGAGATAGGGTTTCATTCTCATCTGATAAAGTTTCCAACCCCATATTAGCTTTAGTCAAATAGTAAGAGAGACGAGATAATTCACTACTTAATGAGTTTTGATTCTGAACTAATTGAGCATTCTCCTTGGTAAGATTATCTACTTGATCGACAGAATATGAATGAAGATTATCTAATTGGTTATATTGATCCATCCAAGCATCTCTATCCATTCGAGCTTCTTCAGCGGCGGACTCAATATGATATATCTCCATTTTTTTTTTTCTGATTTAAAGCTTAAAGGGCGAACAAGGAATTTAAAAAAAAAAGAAAAAAGGGGGGAGGGGTTATACCTTTTAATTCCTCGTTCTTCTTGCGAATATTATCACGATCCAGCGAAACATTTTGAAGTTTTTGATTCTCGAGATGAAGAGTGTCATATTTCAAGGTCATAGCTTGGAGGTTATTTTTCAAAGCTTCAACTTCCTTTTCCAAGGATTTTTGCGAAACCATTCTGTCAGAGCCAAAATATTTACCTAAAATCTCGTAGACGCCAGATCTGATAGGATCGATGGAAACTTTCTTGACATCATCCAGAATATCTGATAAAACCTTGAAATCAATATCCATCCCTTCCAAATTTTCTTTAGTAAAAGGGAAAGATTCGGATGAAGAAGTGATGATGGCAGAAGGTGGGAGAGTTGAATCATCTTTCGCCATAGAAGTGTCATCCGAAGATGAAATTTGATGAAGGTTAACGGCTGAGGCAATGTTAAGAGAAGAGGCATTGACAGTAGAAGAAGGTAAGGGTTCACTCGCAACAGGGTTATCGCGAGGAATTTCATTTATAGAAAGGTTAGTTACAGGGGAGAAGTCTGTGGCGATGCTTTCGCGAATAAGGAGAGGGGATTCAGCTTGCGAAGGTATCGCAGGAGATGTTGAAAGTTTGAACATAGGAAATGAAATAAAATTTTCAACATTTTTAGGGTGGCGAGATCTTTTGGGGGGCCTATCGATATTTTCATCATCCTGCGAATCACAAGTCAAATAAGAAACAGAGGCAACAATATTGTTATTAAAAAAATAAGTGTTTCTTAATACCTTGCTATTCGCAGGCTTTCTTTTGTTTACAACGACTTTTGGTTGAGAACCCTTGGGAACCTTAGGGTTCTGGATTGTGAACTTGGTGTTAGAGTTGCTTTTGCTGAAACAGAATTCAAAGATGAGCAATATCAAATAAAACAATTTCAGTAGAAGAGGTCAATTCCAAAAAGATCAGTTTCAGCAAAATCAACAAACCTTGATGGCTCCATAGAAACAGTAGCAGAAAGATGGAGGAGATCTGCAGAAAGATGAACAACAGTAAAAAGTTACAGACGACAAAAAGATTCAAAAGAACGTAGAGATGAAGAAGACGAAGTAAAAGAAAGAAAATATTCTAATGATGGATTTCTTCTTAAATAGACAAGAAAATGATGACCGGTTAGCATTTAATGTGCCGGTGAATGGGGAATATTCAACACGTGTAAGCGGTTATGCTTAATTCATGGGATCTTGTCAGCAGATAATTGATGGAAAGAAATGAACAGCTGCGGCATTTTGAAAGTATTAATTCTCATGACATTCTCTTCTTCGCAGAGAAGACATGAGAAGAGGCAAGATGTAGGATCAGAATATCGCAACACCAACAACCTTGCGAAATCCATAAACGAAACATTGCGAAGATGTCGTAGATGGGTAATAAAAATGACGCAACGGATGACGACAGCCTGAATACGAGAAAGATGTGAAGACCTAGCGAGATTTAGGAGTGTTGTGAGATTTCACATTTGTACATTTGCGAGAATTCGCAAGTCAGATCCGAAAATAAAGGACAGCTTAGCTGTCATCCACTATGTAATGTCCTATATAAAGAGCCGAACAGGCTTAAGAGAGGGGGGGATCTTTTTCGAGTGTTGGGCAAGTCATTAAGAGAGAGAAAGTTTAGAGCGGTTGTTAATTCTTTAGCTTATTTCCTTTTCATCTTGTAACATTTGTGAGTTTAATTAATAAAGGCTATAATTGTTCATCTTAAAATGATTTGATTGTGTGAATTCTTATGAGGGGTGTAGTGTGGGATTTCCTGCTACTAGAAGCTTAGCTGTCATCCACCATGTAATGTCCTATATAAAGAGCCGAATAGGCTTAAGAGAAGAGAGATCTTTTTTCGAGTGTTGAGCAAGTCATTAGGAGAGAGAAAGTTCGGAGCGGTTGTTAATTCTTTAGTTTATTTCCTTTTCATATTGTAACATTTGTGAGATTAATCAATAAAGATTATGATTGTTCATCTTAAAATGACTTGATTGTGTGAATTCTTGTGAGGGGTGTAGTGTGGGATTTCCTGCAACTACAAGTGTTTCTCTATCCAGTCCAATTCACTTGATGGAGAGGCATATACACACCTAGTCTTAATCTACAATCTGGCAAAGGGACAAATTACGAACATCCATATATGTTTGATCTTTATATATTCTGTCAAATACATGAATAACAAAAATTGTCTTGCGTTGGTTGCGTCGTATTCGACTTGCACATAATTGACTTGAACACTACTTGGTGGAACCTTATGCACACCTAATTTAATTCTACAATCTGACAGTGAATACAAATCACAAAGACTCCTGAGATGCTGCTTCTCAAAACAGAATACAAGCTTTATTCACCAATGCTGACATCCTACAACTAAATAGTATGTCTGAGTTTAAAAGTATCTGTCAACTGACATATAAAACTACTTGGTGAAGGCATAAAGCATGCAATTGAGATGTTCATAATCACCAAAACATTCTCAAAACATGATACAATTCACAACAACATGATAAACCTAAAATCTGAAAAATAGAGATGTTCATAATCACCATCAGAAAATTGTACCATTCAAAATCGGTAGTGTGTAACATCCAATTTGTAAAATCATTAAACCCCCAAATGAATGAATGAGAAATACCTTAGATGATGATGATCAAGATTTGCATTTCCAAAATTATGAATCACTATTAATACTTCTTTGAGAGATCGATTAAACTTAAATCTAGGCCTGAATCGATCTTTCACAGAAGAATCAATTGATTCTATGTTGTTGATGAAGTTTTCTGCAGATGAATCTCCAAGAAACCCCCAAACGAATGAATAAGAAATACCTTAGATGAAGATAACCCAGATTTGCATTTCCAAGGTTATGAATCAGTGGCAATACTTCTATGAGATATCGATTAAACTTAAATATAATCGATATTTCACAAAAGAGTTGATTGATTCTTTCGTTACTGTCGATGAATTTGTGCGGCTCAAATGAATGGAATTAGATGAAATGATAATGAGTTATGTTCTCAGGCACTGTTCCGGACACAACAGATTTTTTTGGTTCCACTAATAGATGGGAGTAGTTATTGGCCAGGGACTAGGGTATTGAGATATGGCATGATGCATGAGCCAAACCATGCTGCAGTTCAAGAGATGGCCCATCTGTTAACTAATTAATAAATTATGTCAGGAATATTAAACTAGTGTGTTGATTAATCAAATCAAGATATTGCAATACACCAGCGTCACATAATGCCTGTCATTATCAACTAAACCTACAAATTTTACTGAGCTATTCTCAAAACAAAATACAATGTACTGCAACACATCAACAATCACAAATACAAATAGAGATGTTCATAATCATCGTGAGAAATTGCATCATAGAGGTGTTTTCTTCTTAGGTTCTCTTTAGGTTGAATGGTAACGACTTGCTAGACTGAATTATAGTGTGAATGGACTATTTTGTTAAATAAGGAAGGTAAAATTTTATTTTTAACAAGTGTACTATCTCATTGACATGAATGCTTAACGTGTCAGGATATTTAGAGATTTCTTTAGGGTTTCAACAAGATTATAGGCGTCTAAATAGAACTGGCAATCAGTAGTCTAATCCTACAATCCTAATGCAATATTTTTCTGCTGGGTCTCGTAAGACCCGCAAAATCGCACTTTCCATATATCACCTTGATTTTCGTTTGTTATATTCATGGTAAACATAACCCACACACTATATTTAGATTTTCATACTAGATATGTATAGGGAAAAAAACATAATATATTTAGCTAGATTTGGATCCTAGAAATAAGAAATTAGATACCTCGTTCATAAGTAAAAGAAAGAAGGAATTGAGAGGATGAGTTCTAATGAGAAATGTGTTGTTCCTGCCAATGGTCTTGTTAATAATGATCCTCCTCCTCCGAAGGGCTTTGCTTCATGGGATGACTTTGTGGAAAGCATTGGTGATATACTAGAAGAGTATGTCGATGAAGAATGGGAATTAGTTCATAATATGAATCTTGGGATTATTCCTGCAAGTAGCCATGTTGAAAATGATCCTCCTCCTAAGGGTTTTGCTTCTTGGGATGCATTTAAGAAAAGTTATGGTGACCATTTGGATAATGATTTCAATGAATAAGAACATGGGAAGCCACCAAGACAAGCAAATTTATGGCTGAGCACTCGGCATTGACAAAATTCAATTTTCTCCTTTAGCTGGGAAATAGTTTTTTATATCATTTTTAGTATGCTAATTTTATTAATTTCTAAGCAAAATAATGTAGCAGCCAAAGGCCTACTGTTCAATTGTGCTCTCAATTCTGATATTTTTTTTTTGGTTAAGTTTGTCAGATTTGGCATTGCAATTTATGAAAATTTTGACTATATTTTTCATCTTTGATACAAAGACTCAATATACAGTCCCTATCATATTCATGATCCTATCACTTTAACAGCAAAGCCACAACAAAATCATGGTTAACCCTAACTCTTCAGATCCAAAACTCTAAACCAAGCCCCCTTGAACATATTACTCATTCATTCTGTTTTGTCAAAATATTGATACTCCAACAGATGAACAATGGAAAGAAATTAAACAACATATGCTCTTGGAATCTAAAGAAAATATTGCATCCGTAAATATTAAACATTCACAAAAACTATACTTCCAAGCAGCTTTACAAACAGACTAATTAAACATCTCAGGAAAAAAAACCCATAAGATTACACTAATAACACAAACAAAAAACACCAAAAATAGACACATATATATATAACTAAACAAAATATGATGGATCAAGATGTGATTGAATACCATTCTTGCATAGAAGAACCATGAAAACAGAGGACTAGATCAGTGAGAATCCCCTTCTTCTTCACTGCTGCTGTCGATAATCGTAACCACATCTTTGTATGGCCAATCATCATCATCATCGTCTTCATCTTCATCCTCAAGCACTGGCCCAAACCAAAAGAAGTGTTCTGGATCATCTAAATCATCATTATCATCATCATCATCCTCATTATAATCATCATCATCATCCTCAAAATCATACTCATCATTCTCTTCATCATCATCCTCTTCTTCATCGTCAACAACATCATCATCATCATAGACATCAGACTGATCAAAATCAACATCTCCAAAACAAGGAACAACCTTTCAACCAAAATAACCAACAATCTCTTTGTCTTCATCAAGAAGAAGAAATCGGAAGGAAGTTACTACTAGAGCAGTCCTGATCATTTTGTCTGGTTTGATACCGAAACCTTAAGTTCAGTTTTAGATACTGAAACCCTAGGTTTAGTTTAGAGAGAGACTTGGAAAATAAAAAGCGGAGTAGTACTCTCCCTTCCTTGCTCGTTTTTTATGCCCTGACACACGTTTTCACTTTAATACTCAACTTCTAGCTTAGCCACGTAGAAGGATGATAACTTGGCTAGTGAAAAAGTATAGCTTTGGGAAATAAATAAATAGTATAATATAAAAAAAAATGGTTGGAAAATTAACATCAAGGAATTTATCTCGGTGGAGATACTCCCTAGAAACTTCGATTTGGACGAAAATTCTTGCTAAGATCGTGACATTGAAATAAAAATTGGTTTAGAAGCTCGTCCAAGAGTGACATCGGTAAAAATTCCATCAATTAATTTATCTATGTGGAAATATACTCCCCGAAAACTTAGATTTGGATGAAAAATACTTGCTAAGATAGTGACATGGAAATAAAAACATGGGTTTAGAAGCTCTTCCAAGAGTGACATCAGTAAAAATTGAAAAATTACCATCAATCAATTTATCTTGGTGGAGATACTCACTGTAAACTTAGATTTGGACGATAAATACTTGCTAAGATCGTGACATCGAAATATAAATTGGTTTACAAACTCGTCCAAGAGTGACATCGGTAAAAATGGAAAATTACCATTAAGCAATTTGTCTCGGTGGAAATACTCCCCGGAAACTTAGATTTGGACGAAAAATTCTTGCTAAGATCATGACATCGAAATAAATAAAAATTGGTTTAGAAGCTCGTCCAAGAGTGACATCGGTAAAAATTAAAAATTACCATCAATCAATTTATCTCTGTGGAAATACTCCCCGAAAACTTAGATTTGGATGAAAAATACTTGCTAAGATCGTGACACGGAAATAAAAGTCAGGGGTTTAGAAGCTCGTCCAAGAGTGACATTGGTAAAAATTGAAAATTACCATCATTCAATTTATCTTGGTGGAGATACTCCCCGTAAACTTAGATTTGGAGGATAAATACTTGCTAAGATCGTGACATCGAAATAAAAATTGGTTTACAAGCTTGTTCAAGAGTGATATCGGGAAAAATGAAAAATTACCATCAATCAATTTATCTTGGTGGAAATAGTCTCGGAAACTTAGATTTGGATGAACTATACTCTCTAAGATCGTGACATCGAAATAAAAATTGGTTTAGCTGAATAAGCCATGTCCAAGAGTGACATTGGTAAAAAACTTGGATATCGAGTCATGTCGACGAAGCCAATCATAGTCGTTCGTGAATTCATAATGCCAACCAATCAAATAAACTAGTTTCACCTGATAACCTAACATCCCCAAACATCCTTGCCAATATTATCGGGTTGATCGGTCCAATACGACCAATAATGCAATATTATCGGATATTCATATGTATCGCGATATTTCATGTTTCGTCCAAGTTAGAGGTACAAACATGATAAAATCCTATATTATCGGCCACTAGTTTGAAAAATAAATACTGATCTCGGTTCTTTTAATACAAATTTAATTGTAAGATGATAGACGCATTTATGTGTCTAATTTGTCCTCAATGTTTCGTATTGTTAGTACTCGTTTTTGTCCTTATTATGGTGTTTTGTGTGTTTGTAGGTATTTTTTGGAAATAAAGATTGTTGGAAAATTCGGCTCGAAAAGTTGCTCGGAACACCCCCGGAGGACATTTGCTAAAGGCACCGTCATGTTGGTTAAGGGGCACCTCAGGGCACCCCAGCTGTTAAAGGCGCCCGTGTTTTGGATCAGGGCACTTCATCACCTACCTTTTAAATTCTGAAATCTGGCGGGAAACTATGGCAGCAACAAACCAGATTAGGGTTCGGATTTTGGAGCTATTCTTGGGAGATTCAACCGTAGAATTTGGCTGGGATGTGTTTGTATTGACTGAACAAGGCTGGTAAATCTGTTCGATTCAAGTAGTTTGGGATGATATCGGATTTGAGGATAAAACAGGGAACGTACGTGTATCACCTGCGATATTCCCTATATTAAATTTGGAAGAGATTTTAGTCGAAGATTTTACCTGATTTGGATATATTTGGTCCTGTGTGACTAAACCAGGGATGGTAACGTGTTTCAATTCGTCCAACAAGGACTTGGTCGGTTCAATACAAAACAAGGGAGTTTATTCGGAGGAAGCTCTCACGGGATTGCACAAGATTTAGACGTGTACGGCACATGTTTGGAGTGTGCTGAGACACAAAAGGAACGTGTAGAAGACAAATAACGATATTCGACAGCAACAGGCGCGTGAAAGAGCAAGACAAGGAAAATATTTCCGTTAATGGAAGAAAAATTATCTCGGATTAATACAAAATATTTTGGGAGTTATTAAGTTGTTGTTGGATATAAAAAGGGATCATTGGTATTCATGAAGGGGGGATAGAGAGTCTGGGGTCCAAAGGGGTGTACGGCAGAGAGCTGTGGCCGGAGAAAGAAAGTTGCAGAAGCCATTGCTGCACTTTCAGGTGAAGAAAAAGAAGACAAAGAATAGATCACATTTTTAATAGGCCTGTCATCTTTTCTTTGTAACTGTTACTCAATTGTGACGGTAGGTTCTGTAACAGCCATAAAGCGTTACGAATCTCTGTTTAATTATATTTCTCCAACAAAAACACCATTTGAGTTATGAATTACCTTTTTGAGTGTGTTTTCACTATGTGGAGCTAGAACCCATCACTGGGACGACGGAGGCCAACCATGTGGTAATTCTATTTAATTCCTTTATGACTATTTGCACTATTATAATCGATTTATGATTTGTCTTGATTATTTGTGATTTCGTTAGATGTCGCATGCTTAGTCTTAGGTACTTTAGATGCGTCATGCTTGTGATTTACATATAATTCATTATAAAATCTACCTTGGCAAAGATTTAGAGTCGATGTTTGTTATTTTATGAGCTTTAATTGTCCGGAATTAATAGTTCAACCGCATGAATGTGAGAATTGGTGGAATCCCGAGTCCCAGTCATCTCTTCATCCTGTGACAATATTTTGTATATATATTTTTCTTTTATTTTAGTTTATTAAATCCTAAAATCGATTTCAACAAGTCCGAGTGAACGACAACTCTACTTACCACTATATAAAAAACGATCAATTTTTGGCGCCGCCGACGCGGACTTGTATATAGATTTGTTTTTAGGTTTTATTTTTATTTTTTTCTCTTTTACGCCTTTGGTATTTTTTTTAATTCTTTTCATATTTGGAGCGAAGCTATAAGGAAATAAAGAGTGCTATAAAAGGAAAGCATCGCCAAAGAAGGAAAGAAAGATGAGTCCAAGGAGTGAAGAAGATTTTGTACATATTTATTTTATTTGGACTTTATTCTTTTTTTTTTTTAGAAACTGTAAATAGGGTTTCACTGTTGTAATTTTTCTTTTTATTTTTGGACACTTTTTGGACTTTATTTTTGGACTTTTGGACATTTATTATTTTTAAAACCCTAAGGAAGGGTTAATTTAAATATAAACTGCACAGCGAAGGACGACAGTTACGATTCTGTCTCGGCCCCTCGGGTTCGTACACTGACATAGGAGTCAGTGGCCCGAGTCGACTTCAACAGTTCATCCCCCGTATGGAACGGGAGGTAAGAATTCTAAACACCCGCGAATCCCCTGTCAGCGGGTTTACTGGATGATTTTGTATGCATATATGTTGAGGTATTAAAAACGACTGCTTTAATTTCCTAGTAAAGGGCAAGGACTGGACATACAAGATAAGGGTTCGGATTTCATCACCGTTCTCTTCTTGCCCGCCTTAGGAAAATGAAACCAAACACGAACCTAAGCCTAAAATTTTGACTAGAACGAGACCTATAGGGTAACGATCTTAATAGGAAAGTCGTTCAAAAAATATTGGTTGCTCTTTTAAGCATACTTCGAAGTTCATGATGGTTTCTGTGAGTTGAATGCGTGATTGCGCCGCCTTGTAATGCGGTGAGGCCTTGGGTATCAAAGCTCCACGCAGCTTCCCTCGCCTCTATTCAACTTACTTAAACTCGGATTGATTGCAGATGGGTTTGCTCAGATTGTAACGAATTCCCTTTCGAAGGATTAGAAGCTGGTCTAGAAAACAATCTAAGTGGAGCCATCATGCTTTTTGTTTGCTAGAAATCAATAGGTTTGTTGTGGTCGAGTCAGCCTTGTTTGTGCTTGTGTAGAATTCCCTTGTAGTTAGGATGTCAAACTGGTATTACAATAGCCATCACAATGAATATGAATATCCAACTGAACAATATGGACATCACTCTTTTTATGACCATAGTGTGAATAGTGGTTGGGAACGCCAAACTTTTGAAGGTTATGGGTCATACCATGGTGATCCCAATTACTATCCACACGCCAACCGGTCGTACGAGCAAAATTCCTCTCTACTAGAGTCAACACATAAGTTAGCTGAGTCGACACGTAAGTTCGCAGAAATGAATAACTTAGTTATGGACGAAAGCAATGCAACGAGTGAAATTTCTTTCCTAGATTCAATAAGGAAGTCATGTGAGTCGAGTCACGATACAATAAGGAAGTCATGTGAGTCGAGTCACGATACCATAATGAAGTCATATGAGTCGATTCGAAATCTTTTGTTAGAGGCCCAGAACGGAACTACTCGAGATAATCTTAGTGTTTCCAATAGTACCCCTGAAAATGAGGATAGTTATTTACATAATCAAGATGACGAGAATAAAATTGGTAACACTACTTGTCTAGATGAGGTTCAACCATTTTCATATTATTATAATGATGATTATGATGAGGATAGTGTTGATGAAGAATTTGAAATCAGTAGGCATAGTGATAGGGAATTTGTTACTCCAATTGAGCTTAATGATGATAATATTTCTATTTCAAATCCAAATAATTTTAATAATTATTCACCTATTCAAAAGGATGAGGATTTGACTAGAGATACCCCCGTTTTAGACGATGTAGTATTTCCTTTTGATTACAAAGCCAATGATGGTTTAGAGGAACGAGTATATTTTGAGTCTAGCGATTTAGAAACAATAGACTTAGAAAAAGAAAATGAACTCGTAGAGATGAGTGAGGATGTACCTGACTTAGAAGAATCAATTGACCATTTTCAGGAATCAGATGACCTTGAAATTAGGGAAGTTGTGACTAGTCTTTCTAGAGACACTGAAAACTCTAAGTTTGGGGGTGATTATCATTCTCCATGTGCCTTAACTCTTAGAAAGGTCCCTAACTTGGGACTTGACATATGTGACTCAACCATTTTAAAAGATTATCTTCATACACTTTTTCCTGAACCTAGTTGTGTCCATAAAGAAGTTCAGTTGTTAAGAACCCATCCTCTGGTTGATGTGGTTAACCCAGGCTATGATACCACGATTGATTTTGTTTTCCCACCAAATATTTTTCAACCAATTGTGGGAACGTATAAGTTTCAGATGTGTCAATTATTAAGTTTTGAGGCTAAACCTAATTACTTTAGGAGATTAGGGTTGACACATTTGCTAAAGAATGACCACTATTGTGGTCAACTGTGTGAGTCAAGTCTGATTGACTTAGAGGATCCCCAGTTATTCAGGTTATTTTTATGTGCTTCTAAGTTCTTAGTTGAGTATTTCCATACTTTAGAACCTGATCTTCAGGATCCTTCCTTTGAGGAAATCCAGCCAATGAAAACTTTTTATCTAGACCCTTTTATAGAGCCTGAACCCGAACCACAACTAGATGTAGTTGTCTTAAACAAAAAAATAGATAAGGGTGTGTTGGATATCTTCTTGGTCTGTTGTAGTTTCCTCTTCTTGTGGTTAGCACTTTTTGATCCAGATGACCCGCAGTTATTCCGGCTGCTGCTATATGATTCTTCGAGGTGACTAATCCTTTCCAATGTCTGGCTGAAGACTTTAAACTTAACACTTCTTGGGAGGTAACCCAATATTCATGCGACATGGTAATATCTTTCCTTATCTCTTTTGCTTCAAATGGTAACAGTTTCTCCTTGTTCATGTTTTTAATTTCATCTTTAGAACATTGAGGACAATGTTATATTTAAGTTTGGGGGTATGGGAGAAACCTTTTAGTTGCAGTATTAATAAATAAACTCCAGAGCCTAGAAATTTATGCTTATTAAGGTCGACACTAACCAATCTAAGTGGATGGAAACATGTTGGTTGTAGGAGTTGAGGAACCAATCTGATTAGATGGAAACTTCTAGAAGAGTCTATTCATAAAAGCACAGAGCTCAGGTGTTAGAAAAGAAAACATGGTAGTTTCGCCATATCCTCGTGATGGAAACATCGAAAGAATCCTGATCACCTCTTTTTATTTTTCTTTTTACCATTTGCTAGGGTGAAATAGAGTGACTGAGATACAAAAAAAAAAAAAAAAAATTGAGACCAGACCATCAGACCAACCGGAATAAATTCAATAAAGTCGACCACTGGAGCCCTTGTATATGCCAGTTGTGTTGACCTAGAGTTAGGATTATCGACCACTGGTCCCCTTGTATATGCCAGTTGGGTTGATATTAGTCAGACCGGTATCTCAGTCCATTAGGATAGGTTCACCTTAGTCAACATCATCCACGTTTTTCTACATCCATCTTCTTAATCTATCCATGTGATTGGTTGACTCCGGTTTATGATGTCCAAAACTATCCGAGTAGAGCTCTGTCACTTTATATGAATTTTAGTATGCTTGAGTGCAAACTCGTGTACAACAATTGGAATTTCGCATCAGGGTACTTCCTCCTGTAGTCAATAAGTATGCCAACCAAGGAGATTCTTTAGTGCCTTTCAAGGTTCTGCGTAGATAGCTAGGGTCTGGAGTAATGGTTTTGTGGGTACACTTCTGGTAAACCCTCCCGAGATTAACTCGGTCACTGGGGCCACCTAGTGAGTTAGAATTTTATTTTTTTAGTTTTGCTCGAGGACTAGCAAATAATAAGTTTGGGGGTATTTGATAGACGCATTTATGTGTCTAATTTGTCCTCAATGTTTCGTATTGTTAGTACTCGTTTTTGTCCTTATTATGGTGTTTTGTGTGTTTGTAGGTATTTTTTGGAAATAAAGATTGTTGGAAAATTCGTCTCGAAAAGTTGCTCGGAACACCCCCGAAGGACATTTGCTAAAGGCACCCTCATGTTGGTTAAGGGGCACCTCAGGGCACCCCAGCTGTTAAAGGCGCCCGTGTTTTGGATCAGGGCACTTCATCACCTACCTTTTAAATTCTAAAATCTGGCGGGAAACTATGGCAGCAACGAACCAGATTAGGGTTCGGATTTTGGAGTTGTTCTTGGGAGATTCAACCGTAGAATTTGGCTGGGATGTGTTTGTATTGACTGAACAAGGCTGGTAAATCTGTTCGATTCAAGTAGTTTGGGATGATATCGGATTTGAGGATAAAACAGGGAACGTACGTGTATCACCTGCGATATTCCCTGTATTAAATTTGGAAGAGATTTTAGTCGAAGATTTTACCTGATTTGGATATATTTGGTCCTGTGTGACTAAACTAGGGATGGTAACGTGTTTCAATTCGTCCAACAAGGACTTGGTCGTCGGTTCAATACAAAATAAGGGAGTTTATTTGGAGGAAGCTCTCATGGGATTGCACAAGATTTAGACGTGTACTGCACATGTTTGGAGTGTGCTGAGACACAAAAGGAACGTGTAGAAGACAAATAACGATATTCTACAGCAACAGGCGCGTGAAAGAGCAAGACAAGGAAAATATTTCCGTTAATGGAAGAAAAATAATCTCGGATTAATACAAAATATTTTGGGAGTTATTAAGTTGTTGTTGGATATAAAAAGGGATCATTGGTATTCATGAAGGGGGGATAGAGAGTCTGGGGTCCAAAGGGGTGTACGGCAGAGAGCTGTGGCCGGAGAAAGAAAGTTGCAGAAGCCATTGCTGCACTTTCAGGTGAAGAAAAAGAAGACAAAGAATAGATCACGTTTTTAATAGGCCTGTCATCTTTTCTTTGTAACTGTTACTCAATCGTGACGGTAGGTTCTGTAACAGCCATAAAGCGTTACGAATCTCTGTTTAATTATATTTCTCCAATAAAAACACCATTTGAGCTATGAATTACCTTTTTGAGTGTGTTTTCACTATGTGGAGCTAGAACCCATCACTGGGACGACGGAGGCCATGTGGTAATTCTATTTAATTCCTTTATGACTATTTGCACTATTATAATCGATTTATGATTTGTCTTGATTATTTGTGATTTCGTTAGATGTCGCATGCTTAGTCTTAGGTACTTTAGATGCGTCATGCTTGTGATTTATATATAATTCATTATAAAATCTATCTTGGCAAAGATTTAGAGTCGATGTTTGTTATTTTATGAGCTTTAATTGTCCGGAATTAATAGTTCAACCGCATGAATGTGAGAATTGGTGGAATCCCGAGTCCCAGTCATCTCTTCATCCTGTGACAATATTTTGTATATATTTTTTTATTTTATTTTAGTTTATTAAATCCTAAAATCGATTTCAACAAGTCCGAGTGAACGACAACTCTACTTACCACTATATAAAAAAACGATCAATTTTTGGCGCCGCCGACGCGGACATGTGTATAGATTTGTTTTTAGGTTTTATTTTTATTTTTGTTCTCTTTTACGCCTTTGATATTTTTTTAATTCTTTTCAGATTTGGAGCGAAGCTATAAGGAAATAAAGAGTGCTATAAAAGGAAAGCATCGCCAAAGAAGGAAAGAAAGAGGAGTCCAAGGAGTGAAGAAGATTTTGTACATATTTATTTTATTTGGACTTTATTTTTTATTTTATTTTAGAAACTGTAAATAGGGTTTCACTGTTGTAATTTTTCTTTTTATTTTTGGACACTTTTTGGACTTTTGGACATTTATTATTTTTAAAACCCTAAGGAAGGGTTAATTTAAATATAAACTGCACAGCGAAGGACGACAGTTACGATACTGTCTCGGCCCCTCGGGTTCGTACACTGACATAGGAGTCAGTGGCCCGAGTCGACTTCAACAGTTCATCCCCCGTCTGGAACGGGAGGTAAGAATTCTAAACACCCGCGAATCCCCTGTCAGCGGGTTTACTGGATGATTTTGTATGCATATATGTTGAGGTATTAAAAACGGCTGCTTTAATTTCCTAGTAAAGGGCAAGGACTGGCCATACAAGATAAGGGTTCGGATTTCATCACCGTTCTCTTCTTGCCCGCCTTAGGAAAATGAAACCAAACACGAACCTAAGCCTAAAATTTTGACTAGAACGAGACCTATAGGGTAACGAGCTTAATAGGAAAGTTTTTCAAAAAATATTGGTTGCTCTTTTAAGCATACTTCGAAGTTCATGATGGTTTCTGTGAGTTGAATGCGTGATTGCGCCGCCTTGTAATGCGGTGAGGCCTTGGGTATCAAAGCTCCACGCAGCTTCCCTCGCCTCTATTCAACTTACTTAAACTCGGATTGATTCCAGAGGGGTTTGCTCAGATTGTAATGAATTCCCTTTCGAAGGATTAGAAGCTGGTCTAGAAAACAATCTAAGTGGAGCCATCATGCTTTTTGTTTGCTAGAAATCAGTAGGTTTGTTGTGGTCGAGTCAGCCTTGTTTGTGCTTGTGTAGAATTCCCTTGCAGTTAGGATGTCAAACTGGTATTACAATAGCCATCACAATGAATATGAATATCCAACTGAACAATATGGACATCACTCTTTTTATGACCATAGTGTGAATAGTGGTTGGGAACGCCAAACTTTTGAAGGTTATGGGTCATACCATGGTGATCCCAATTACTATCCACACGCCAACCGTTCGTACGAGCAAAATTCCTCTCTACTAGAGTCAACACATAAGTTAGCTGAGTCGACACGTAAGTTCGCAGAAATGAATAACTTAGTTATGGACGAAAGCAATGCAACGAGTGAAATTTCTTTCCTAGATTCAATAAGGAAGTCATGTGAGTCGAGTCACGATACAATAAGGAAGTCATGTGATTCGAGTCACGATACCATAATGAAGTCATATGAGTCGATTCGAAAGCTTTTGTTAGAGGCCCAGAATGGAACTGCTCGAGATAATCTTAGTGTTTCCAATAGTACCCCTGAAAATGAGGATAGTTATTTACATAATCAAGATGACGAGAATAGAATTGGTAACACTACTTGTCTAGATGAGGTTCAACCATTTTCATATTATTATAATGATGATTATGATGAGGATAGTGTTGATGAAGAATTTGAAATCAGTAGGCATAGTGATCAGGAATTTGTTACTCCAATTTAGCTTAATGATGATAATATTTCTATTTCAAATCCAAATAATTTTAATAATTATTCACCTATTCAAAAGGATGAGGATTTGACTAGAGATACCCCCGTTTTAGACGATGTAGTATTTCCTTTTGATTACGAATCCAATGATGGTTTAGAGGAACGAGTATATTTTGAGTCTAGCGATTTAGAAACAATAGACTTAGAAAAAGAAAATGAACTCGTAGAGATGAGTGAGGATGTACCTGACTTAGAAGAATCAATTGACCATTTTCAGGAATCAGATGACCTTGAAATTAGGGAAGTTGTGACTAGTCTTTCTAGAGACACTGAAAACTCTAAGTTTGGGGGTGATTATCATTCTCCATGTGCCTTAACTCTTAGAAAGGTCCCTAACTTGGGACTTGACATATGTGACACAACCATTTTAAAAGATTATCTTCATACACTTTTTCCTGAACCTAGTTGTGTCCATAAAGAAGTTTAGTTGTTAAGAACCCATCCTCTGGTTTTTGTGGTTAACCCAGGCTATGATACCACGATTGATTTTGTTTTCCCACCAAATATTTTTCAACCAATTGTGGGAACGTATAAGTTTCAGATGTGTCAATTATTAAGTTTTGAGGCTAAACCTAATTACTTTAGGAGATTAGGGTCGACACATTTGCTAAAGAATGACCACTACTGTGGTCAACTGTATGAGTCAAGTCTGATTGACTTAGAGGATCCCCGGTTATTCAGGTTATTTTTATGTGCTTCTAAGTTCTTAGTTGAGTATTTCCAGACTCTAGAACCTGATCTTCAGGATCCTTCCTTTCAGGAAATCCAGCCGATGAAAACTTTTTATCTAGACCCTTTTATAGAGCCTGAACCCGAACCACAACTAGATGTAGTTGTCTTAAACAAAAAAATAGATAAGGGTGTGTTGGATATCTTCCTGGTCTGTTGCAGTTTCCTCTTCTTGTGGTTAGCACTTTTTGATCCAGATGACCCGCAGTTATTCTGGCTTTTGCTATATGATTCTTCGAGGTAACTAATCCTTTCCAATGTCTGGCTGAAGACTTTAAACTTAGCACTTCTTGGGAGGTAACCCAATATTCATGCGACATGGTAATATCTTTCCTTATCTCTTTTGCTTCAAATGGTAACAGTTTCTCCTTGTTCATGTTTTTAATTTCATCTTTAGAACATTGAAGACAATGTTAGATTTAAGTTTGGGGGTATGGGAGAAACCTTTTAGTTGTAGTATTAATAAATAAACTCCAGAGCCTAGAAATTTATGCTTATTAAGGTCGGCACTAACCAATCTAAGTGGATGGAAACATGTTGGTTGTAGAAGTTTAGGAACCAATCTGATTAGATGGAAACGTCTAGAAGAGTATATCCATAAAAGCACAGAGCTCAGGTGTTAGAAAAGAAAACAAGGTAGTTTCGCCATATCCTCGTGATGGAAACATCGAAAGAATCTTGATCACCTCTTTTTATTTTTATTTTTACCATTTGCTAGGGTGAAATAGAGTGACTGAGATACCAAAAAAAAAAAAAAAAAAAAAAAAAAAAAGAACAGACCATCAGACCAACCGGAATAAATTCAATAAAGTCGACCACTGGAGCCCTTGTATATGCCAGTTGTGTTGACCCAGAGTTAGGATTATCGACCACTGGTCCCCTTGTATATGCCAGTTGGGTTGATATTAGTCAGACCGGTATCTCAGTCCATTAGGATAGGTTCACCATAGTCAACATCATCCACGTTTTTCTCTACATCCATCTTCTTAATCTATCCATGTGATTGGTTGACTCCGGTTTATGATGTCCAGAAACTATCTGTGTAGAGCTCTGTCACTTTATATGAATTTTATTATGCTTGAGTGCAAACTCGTGTACAACAATTGGAATTTCGCATCAGGGTACTTCCTCCTGTAGTCAATAAGTATGACAACCAAGGAGATTCTTTAGTGCCTTCCAAGGTTCTGCGTAGATAGCTAGGGTCTGGAGTAATGGTTTTGTGGGTACACCTCGGGTAAACCCTCCCGAGATTAACTCGGTCACTGGGGCCACCTAGTGAGTTAGAATTTTATTTTTTTAGTTTTGCTCGAGGACTAGCAAATAATAAGTTTTGGGGTATTTGATAGACGCATTTATGTGTCTAATTTGTCCTCAATGTTTCGTATTGTTAGTACTCGTTTTTGTCCTTATTATGGTGTTTTGTGTGTTTGTAGGTATTTTTTGGAAATAAAGATTGTTGGAAAATTCGTCTCGAAAAGTTGCTCGGAACACCCCCGAATGACATTTGCTAAAGGCACCCTCATGTTGGTTAAGGGGCACCTCAGGGCACCCCAGCTGTTAAAGGCGCCCGTGTTTTGGATCAGGGCACTTCATCACCTACCTTTTAAATTCTGAAATCTGGCGGGAAACTATGGCAGCAACAAACCAGATTAGGGTTCGGATTTTGGAGCTGTTCTTGGGAGATTCAACCGTAGAATTTGGTTGGGATGTGTTTGTATTGACTGAACAAGGCTGGTAAATCTGTTCGATTCAAGTAGTTTGGGATGATATCGGATTTGAGGATAAAACAGGGAACGTACGTGTATCACCTGCGATATTCCCTGTATTAAATTTGGAAGAGATTTTAGTCGAAGATTTTACCTGATTTGGATATATTTGGTCCTGTGTGACTAAACCAGGGATGGTAACGTGTTTCAATTCGTCCAACAAGGACTTGGTCGTCGGTTCAATACAAAACAAGGGAGTTTATTCGGAGGAAGCTCTCACGGGATTCCACAAGATTTAGACGTGTACTGCACATGTTTGGAGTGTGCTGAGACACAAAAGGAACGTGTAGAAGACAAATAACGATATTCTACAGCAACAGGCGCGTGAAAGAGCAAGACAAGGAAAATATTTCCGTTAATGGAAGAAAAATAATCTCGGATTAATACAAAATATTTTGGGAGTTATTAAGCTGTTGTTGGATATAAAAAGGGATCATTGGTATTCATGAAGGGGGGGTAGAGAGTCTGGGGTCCAAAGGGGTGTATGGCAGAGAGCTGTGGCCGGAGAAAGAAAGTTGCAGAAGCCATTGCTGCACTTTCAGGTGAAGAAAAAGAAGACAAAGAATAGATCACGTTTTTAATAGGCCTGTCATCTTTCCTTTGTAACTGTTACTCAATTGTGACGGTAGGTTCTGTAACAGCCATAAAGCGTTACGAATCTCTGTTTAATTATATTTCTCCAATAAAAACACCATTTGAGCTATGAATTACCTTTTTGAGTGTGTTTTCACTATGTGGAGCTAGAACCCATCACTGGGACGACGGAGGCCATGTGGTAATTCTATTTAATTCCTTTATGACTATTTGCACTATCATAATCGATTTATGATTTGTCTTGATTAAGTCTTAGGTACTTTAGATGCGTCATGCTTGTGATTTACATATAATTCATTATAAAATCTACCTTGGCAAAGATTTAGAGTCGATGTTTGTTATTTTATGAGCTTTAATTGTCCGGAATTAATAGTTCAACCGCATGAATGTGAGAATTGGTGGAATCCCGAGTCCCAGTCATATCTTCATCCTGTGACAATATTTTGTATATATTTTTTTATTTTATTTTAGTTTATTAAATCCTAAAATCGATTTCAACAAGTCCGAGTGAACGACAACTCTACTTACCACTATATAAAAAAAACGATCAATTTTTGGCGCCGCCGACGCGGACTTGTGTATAGATTTGTTTTTAGGTTTTATTTTTATTTTTGTTCTCTTTTACGCCTTTGATATTTTTTTAATTCTTTTCAGATTTGGAGCGAAGATATAAGGAAATAAAGAGTGATATAAAAGGAAAGCATCGCCAAAGAAGGAAAGAAAGAGGAGTCCAATGAGTGAAGAAGATTTTGTACATATTTATTTTATTTGGACTTTATTCTTTTTTTTTTTTAGAAACTGTAAATAGGGTTTCACTGTTGTAATTTTTCTTTTTATTTTTGGACACTTTTTGGACTTTGTTTTTGGACTTTTGGACATTTATTATTTTTAAAACCCTAAGGAAGGGTTAATTTAAATATAAACTGCACATGGAAGGACGACAGTTACGATACTGTCTCGGCCCTCGGGTTCGTACACTGACATAGGAGTCAGTGGCCCGAGTCGACTTCAACAGTTGATCCCCCGTCTGGAACGGGAGGTAAGAATTCTAAACACCCGCGAATCCCCTGTCAGCGGGTTTACTGGATGATTTTCTACTCAAAGCCATGCGCAACAATTCCCTCCATCCAAGCCCTATAACCATGCCCAAATTCTCTTTTGGCTTTCGTATATTGGTCAACACCATAAATTACAGCTATGATTGGCAATAGCAATATATATTGGGATCATTTTTTTTCTTCAAAAGATTAATATACTATGGTCATAACCCTGATTTCTTATCTTAAAAAGATTAATATACTATGGTCATAACCTTAATTTTTAAATTTGCAATGGACACATAAATCGAATGTTGATAAACTGGAATAAATCTCACACAAACACGTGAAAATATCCGTTTCTTGTTTGGATCATGAATTTTTAAAGAAGGCATGCTGATTAAGGATGCGACCATTGGCCAAACGGTGTAATGGTTCGCACCCCTTCGTATTGCGGGGTACATTAACCGAATAGATTTTGAAACACCAAAAGACGTGAAAATTCCAATAGGTGTGTTGTGTGGGGACACATATTGCATCCATTGGATGTCTATATAAGCTTTACTCGTATCTGCTAGTAGCATTCTACATAAACGAAATCCTAAATGCTTCTACATTAAAAAAAAAAAAATTCACCAGTAATAGTAATGGAAATGTTGTCGGATTTAACTCTCGAGATACTACACCGCCTCCCAAGTACAAAAATTATTTTGGCAAGAAAATGTGTATGCAAACAGTTGAATTCTCTGTCCTTGCAGATAAAAGAATTGGACTCATTTTCGGTTTCACTCAAAAAGTGAGAGAAGAAAAAGTTACGCAACTCTTCTACAGAGAACAAATTGAGCAGGAAGATTACTACACGATGATGGGAGATTTCTATCAGATGTTATTTGGAAACAATGGTACCTGGAATATTATCGAATCCTATAATGAAAACATGTAACACCCAATCGTTGGATCTTGTAATGGTCTGGTATGTTTTTATGTTTCACACCAAGGCATACAAGATCATATTTATATTATGAATCCAACAACGGGTGAGCACCTCCATCTGCCACAAATATGCGATCCAACAGCAACGACACAAATTAGTTGGGATCCACGATGCGTCGTAGGGCGTTTCGGCTACTGTGAACATACCAGTGAATACAAAGTAGTTCGAATTCAAGTGGACGGTAAAGTGGACGTACACACACTAGGAGACAAAAGGGGATGGAGGAACATCGGGGAATTTCCTTTTACTTTTCGGGATTCAGGTGTGTATGCACATGGTTGTATTTTTTGGATAAATCATTATTTTTATCACAATATTCAGATAGTATCTTTCAATTTGAACAACGAGACATTCCAGTCACATTCGCCACCCCCACATCATATTTACGAGAATAGTGGTTTCAGTACTCCAAGACTTGGAATGGTCTTGTTTGGAGTTCACCTTTTATTTTACAACATTCACGATATTTATTATCTCCGGATTGATTTTTGGGCACCCATTTCCGATAATGATATTCATGTACGGGCACCCGGTGTAGAATGAAATTGGGAACCTAAGAGGAGCATTGTCTTCGATGGGTCTTCGAATATATTATGGCCGCCTTATAAGCTGATAGCCTTGGGAAATAATAACGACATCCTATTGAAAAATGACCGTTGTTAGCACGTTATAATGAACTCACCATAACTTTGACAGAAATTGTTGAGACAAGGTGGGTAAAGGTTAGAGTTATTCCTTACATGAGGAGCGCCGTCTCGTTGAGGAATTTTGGTGGACAATTGGAAACATGTACTGACGATGTGCATGCCACTAACATATTCCGTGTGTAGTGTTTTTCTTTCTTTTTTTTGATCAGAGTAATGTAGTTTGGTGTTCAATATATATATTTTTATAGTACTATTTCTCATCTTTGATTTTTTTTTCCGTATCTTGTCTGGACTAAATTTTTTTTTTTGAAATTTGAATAATCGGATTTGGTCTTATTTTGGGTAATAATGGTTGGTATTTTATTTAATGTAGTTAATGCTTTTAAACATATTCCCGACGAATTTAAAGGGGGGCTTTCTTTTATATATGGTGGTGTTGATGGTGGATTTTCGTTTAAGGTTAAATTTGTAAAAAACCAGAAAATCATGCGCTGACATCTTGTAAAAGATAAAGCCGTTTATAAGTGACGGATACTCCTCACTTAATTCACCAAGAACGGAGCATGTAGCAACAATCCCTTCCTGTGAATTTCATATCAGTCTTGTATTTCCTGTACTCATTATCAGTGTGGCATGACGACTGAGTGTTACTCTTACAGAGTAACACGAACCTCCAAGCACTATAATGAATCATTATCAGTGTGGCATGACGACTGAGTGTTACTCTTACAGAGTAACACGAACCTCCAAGCACTA
The DNA here is from genome assembly GCA_023531295.1 of Papaver armeniacum. Taxonomy (NCBI): domain Eukaryota; kingdom Viridiplantae; phylum Streptophyta; class Magnoliopsida; order Ranunculales; family Papaveraceae; genus Papaver; species Papaver armeniacum. The sequence continues at coordinate 54,473 of JAJJWW010005162.1, read as the reverse complement.
TAATGAAACCATGTACGAAATACCCGTCAGTGCCGATTCTCGGTGTGTTATACTAGCCCGAGCCCTCTCGGTGTGTTATACTAGCCCGATTGAGCCCCTCTCGGTGTGTTATACTAGCCCGATTGAGCATCCTGACTTGATCAGTATCAGTCTCCTGATATGATCCGATCGCAGATCATTCAACTCCACAAGCATGATTGGATGACCACAGATCAATTCCATCACCCTAAGCATGGTATGGAATACCCACGGCCTTAGCTTGCCGTATATGATTCGATCGCAGTCATCCAACTCCACAAGCATGATTGGATGACCACGGATCAATTCCATCACCCCCAAGGGTATGGAATACACACACCGACCCCGCATGGTCGACCATTGGCCTTCGCTTGCCAAGAAACCGTCCATACCAAGCATTATGGACGGAAAACCCTAAATTAGGGTTTGCGGCATATTACATGTGCCGCAAAACGCGCCTCAACCGTCCATCTTCGCAGGCATAGATGGAGGGTGTAGATGTAGACTCAAAGGGCCCGGAGCATGTCGACACAATCACCGTGTGACCGCCTACACACATGACCAGTCGGTCAAAACCAACCATGGTTGGTTACAACACATTCGGCCGCTGAAATAGCATGGTCGCGCGGCTTTGAAAGCCAAAATTAGGGTTCAAGCCATCACGCGCGTCCATCTTCTCCGGCACGAATGGAGGGTCACAGATTAGATTAAGAAGGTCCGATCATACCAAAGATGACCACCGTGGGCCCATCTACCTCTTCTTGCGGTCGTCCAAGGAATATCATGCCCGGCCAATCCAAAACGCCCGCTCAAACATGCGTGGTTACACTTCCCAAATTGCAAATCGATCTCGACCACTCAACTTCACCGGACGAATTGGGTGGCTTAGATCACGTTTTCATGGGACGGTGAGACATGGGCGTGAACATCACCTACCATCTTCATGCCAAAACAACTTACAAGACCGACCAAGCTAGGTCATCTTGGAAAACACGCCGGAAAAGGGTATGGTGCGCGACTCCTTGCGGCATCAAACTCCTATCGCAAATCGATCTCAACCACTCAACTTTACCGGTCAAATTGAGTGGCTTAGATCGCGCCTTCTTGGGAAAGTGAAGTATGGACGTGCACACCGGCGTGTTGTCTACACACATGCCCGGTCGGTCCTCTTCAAAACCTTCCCATGCTTGGTTTCCACCAAGTCAAGAGTGATGCTTGCGCACCTCTTTAAAAAACCTAATTTCATCAACTGGCCGCAGATGAGTGTCTCAAACATCATCTCATCCGTCCGACTTCACCAGCTTGGTTACACAACCCTGGTCAGGAGTTATTTGGTTAGTGAGGAGTCATTACCCATCACTTTACCACACCGTAATGCAGTACTTGCATAAAATACACACGATACTTCACAAGTATCGACTTTCAATAACGCGCAGTATTCAATTCAAGATTACATGCTATCTTTCGTGGATCCACGATCCACACATTCCAGACATCAATCATGTCACAAACTCGGGGATACATACTGGGGTATTGGTCTCAGCGGTTTACGCGTGCGGCGTGCAACGCGCCATCACAAGAACGTGTTAGGAAGTCATGGGCGGTTAGAGATGAACAGGGAGAAGTGGGCAAGACCGGTCGTGTATCACCGACACACAACTCCACTACTCCATCATTCCACTACCTCCACTTCCCACGAGAAACGTGAATGAGGCTCAATGACTTGTATAAATAGGTTCTCCGCCCTATTTCCAACAACAAGGAATAACGGAGAACAACACAAGTTCGTGGACATTTACGTAAACCAGTGTTAATACAAACCGTATTCAAACACTCGAGCCCGCTTGCATCAACCGTAAGCTTGCTCATCTTTCGTTACAAGTCATAAGCAAGCCAACACCTTCACAATCTCAACACCTTCTTCGCTTCCCTCCCTAAGATCAACCCCATCTCCTTCACTTTGTGACCGAAACAAGTCTGGAACGGCCATTTCTTGGTTTAGGCCGGACTTGCACTGATTGATCTCTCGAATCTACAAGCACTCACCGCGCAGTGCATTTGTTGAAGGTTTAGATTCATTCCTCATCCACACCCCAAATTACCAAATTCTGCAGGAGTAGTTTTCACCCATCAACAATTGGCGACCACAAAGTGGGAGATTGATCTATCGGTTGCATAAAATTGAATCCTCAATTTCTCGGTTCCATCTCGCAATGTATCCGGAAACTACATGCGGTTCAGATATCATGGGAAGCATAGCTGGAATGCTGGAGGATGTCTTAGCAAATCAAGCCGGTATCACCAGGAGGCCGAGCGAGACATTTCGCCTTTTGAATGATATATCGGCACAATTACAAGAAGGGTCGACAAGCATCTACTCAGCAAGACAAGAAATGTTGAATCATTAGCCAGAGTCACACCTTTACCGGTGGAGAGGCAAAAAGAGCGCGTAATCGCAGGAGACTCGGAAAGATGAACAGCATGGTCCAGCCGACAATGAGATCCGAGGCAACTCCACGGGAGAAAAGACTTGTCCGGAGTACTACAATGTCCACGGATAAAGAAAGGGAGCCTGCAGCCTATGGAGCCCCGCTAGAAGATTTGTATTTCAAAACTCTTATCAAGCACTAAGACTCGTCCAACTGCGTCGGCCTTCCAACCAACTCAAGGAACGCTTGAGGAAGGAGAAATCAATCGGAAATGCCCGAATACGAGGGATGGGAACGTTCAATCGGTCACTCAGCAGTGACATTACGACACCTTCCACATCCCTCTACCTAGGCAAGCGATCCGCAGATATGATGGCACTCACAAATCTTCCAACTTCATCTCCTGTTCCACGTCAAAGCCGCGGAGAGACGTTACAACGCCCACTAACGCAGAAAAGCCGGACTCAAGGTACTTACATTTCCCATTCCCAATGAAGAAGATTCGAGCTACCGGAGACATGGGTGCGAAATGAAGAGGTGGAGCTACCCCCGGTATGGCGTCCGCCTTCGATCAAGAAGTAATTGACCCGAGGTACTGTCATTACCACCTGTTCCTTCATCACCCCACCAGTGAATGCAACGCTTTGAAGCGCATTGTTCAGGAGAAGCTCGGTTCAGAAAGATAGCTTGCGGAGGATTTTCTTAGAGAGGCTACTCCGGTTTGATATAGTGAGGTTTCAAAAGCAAGTAAGTTTTACTCAACAACTTTACAAGAGAGATAGTTTATAATTCACTCTGGGACTTAGCATCCCGCATGTGGAAAAAAGAGGCTCGGTGATCAAACGCCATGTTTGTTTCCATTCGTACCTCCCTTTTACATAACATTTGCAATTTCATGCGCAATCATTCATGACCAAGATGCAAATTTCATTTAACATAATCCCTTTCAAAAAGGTTGTTCACAAAACTATCTCAAAATAAGCCAATTCAATTACCTATTCAAAACCTAAGCCAAATTACGAAAGAAAATCCTCACTATCACTCAAAAAGAAGAAACATCTAAAAAAGAAGAGACAAGTATATGGCACAAATCAAGGAAAGTCCTTCAAAGAACAACTCGTCCTTCCGGGGCGAGAGAGACTTTCATCCTTTGAAGCACGGCACCGCTTCGGCTCCAGCTTCTTTAGAAAACCACTCAACCTCTTCTTCCTGGCGAGCAACACAACCGCGGAAGGGACTTCATCATGTAGTTTCTGGAGCTCCTGAATCTCGGAGAACCCTCTGAAAAACCAAGGAGCATTGAAGTCATGCATCACGCAAACACGTCCCGATGGCACCTCCGGTCTTCAATCATCTCCTCGAAACTGTTCGACCGGTCCGTGACGCTCATCCCATGGATAGAAACTAAAGCTTCTTGACGCGGTTGACCAATGCAAGACGACTCTTGAGCTTCGCGGTGGTAGCAATATGGCCGTGTTTCTTCCAGATTGTCGTGTACAACTTTTCAAACTGAACCGCACGCCAATCCACCAACCAACACATGACCCGGATAAGGGATGCAAAGGAGGATCGAACAAAGCCCCGTGCCGCATCACCGCACTTCGAGACCGCGGGAGTCTTGTCAGTTGCAGGTGGCCTTTCATAATAAGTCACCACAATAGCCATATGGTCCGGAGCCTGTTCAGGATGGATGCCAAGGGGAGCCGTCTCAACTACACCGGGCACCGTCTCTCTTGCATTCCTTACGACATCTATTTCACTCTGGGTGCTGATTTCCGTCACGACCCCGTCGACAAGATCACTAAGGAAAGCGCCTTGTTCAACCGAGCTTGCATCATCTCTGTCATTGTCAGAAAAAGGAGCGGTTTCTCCAGACTTCTCAGCGTGAAGGTCGGTGCCGCCGACTTCTCAAAGATGAAGTTCCATACCGTCGACTTCTCAAAGATGAAGGTCCATACCGCCTTACTTCTCAAAGATGAAGGTCCGTACCGCTGAACTTCTCAAAGATGAAGACCAAAGACCAGGCCTTCCGTTTTGAATGCGTGCCAACCTTGTGAAGGCATTATCTTTCGAAATTCCCGATTTAAAACAAGGATCGTTTTAGAAGAACTTACACTGGAGAAATGAAAGAACCGATGGGAGGAGATTTAAATACCGCATATTGGAAGAATTGAGGATTACTGGACCACATGCTTGCCTCTTAGGTCTCTCTCCCTACTTGGGGACTGCAATCCTCAGCTCTTGTCCGTTTGGTCGGAAGTGGCTTCAACCTAAATGCTTCGTCAAGATGTCGAAGATGGCTCACTACGGAATTCGTCACAACACTCTTCGAAAATTTCGAAGATCAACAGTTGTTTCCCCAAAATTCTTTATACCTGTCGGTCACCACTGGGTTTCTCCCAATAGGCCAGAAGGGAAGGCTCACCCGGTCTAAGAACACATTGGCGTTAAGAATTTGTGGAAGGAATTCTTCCGGAGCCCCTGGTGGACGGATAAATGGGACACCCTGATCGAATCCCATTTGGCGAGCAGCCCTGCTAATGTTGTACGGAGTCACGTAAAATTCTCCGTCGAATAGAGACGGACATATCTGGAATACACTTCGCAGTAAATAATTTCCCCGATCTCATGGTCTTGACATCGGTGCGCAACACAACGCCGGGATCGTCAAAGAAAGGTCTTTGGCTGAACAATGGAAGAGTGAATCGGCCCCATGGATGAAAATCTACTAAGAAATGTTGTCAAATACCTCCACAAGTTTCGCACCGGCTTTAGGACGCTTCTTGTTCCATCGGAGTATTCTCGAGCCGCCGTACAAGTTAACGAGTGAAGGTGCAGGAGTAGGAGCATAACTTCTGAAGTGTTCCCATAAGAGCGCCTGAAGAAAAGCGAAGTGAACGTGCGACTCCACCTTCTTGTACCCGTTAGAAACGTGCATATCCATTACTAAAGCGTCCAGATGAGAATTCAGCGATCCAAGGAACAATGCACCTAGAGGAAGAACTTCACCTGCGCTTGCCTTATAGCAATCTTAACAAGCTCACCTCTTATGGTCTTCTTCCCCGAACCATCATCAAATATATCCCCGGATAGCCATAAAGACAGAACGCAATCACGCCGAGCTCGTTTTCCAACTCTTGATTCGACTCAGGTCCGGAAGACCACTCCGAAACCCACCAAGTATAAAAGCATCTCGCATCCTTTTTCTCCTCCTTGTCCGTACTCTCGAATCCCTCCGCTTTTGAAGTATAGCATCATAATTACTTTGTTCCGCATCGAGAGCTCGTAAAAAGACTTCCTAAGAAAAGTGGTTCATTAATGCGGCTACACTCTCCAAAGTAATAGTCATCTCTCCCCATCTAGATATGGTCAGTGAGTAGAAATACGCCACCGAGAAATGAAGGTGATCAAGCCCGCGGTGTCTTTCCTAATTTCGAGGGTAGCGGATGCCATGACCGCATCGAGAATTTGTGCTTTGGTCAAATTGTCCTTAATGCCCTTATTACTCAACATGCGTCTCATCCATCCTTCATAAGAACCCAGTGGAGCATGGCAAATCTTGAAGTCAATAGGAGAAGGCGGATATTTGTTTCTCTCGGGAGACAAAATCTCATCACAAGTGCGGAAGAAGAAAATGGATCATCATCCATATTTTCTGAATCGGAAAGCAAGACTATCTTATGAGAAGGATGCTTCCTAATATTTGGAAAAGGCGAGGTGAACAACTCATCATTGATATTCGGCACATCTTTGAAGCTATCAACACTTCCTGGCTTGGCACCAAAAGATTATCTTCGAGAAGACATATCGATGAAGCTCTTTTCTACCGCAATGAAATAAAAGACAGAGTTAGAACTTGCATGAAAGCATATGAGAAGTGTAGTCACACACGGCAAGACACAACTCACACAATGGCCGGTCCAAACATCATACAAGATTCGGTCTGGTATTAATTTCAAGTTCTCCGGTATAACTTTCAAGTCAGTCTGGTATTGGTTTCAAGTCCTGTACAAGTTTCGGTGTTCGGTGTAAATTTCAGCCAAGCATATGTGAATAAGACCCACGTTCCGATACACGGCGGCCCGCATTCATTCATCCGCATGCATCATACGATTTTCTCTATTCATGGGAATCGTGTCTCGGGATTCAAGCCAAATGGCGGAAAAAGCTAAGCATGCACATGTCTTACAAAAGTGTTTACCTAACAAACTAGGGTTTTACATTCTAAAAAAAAAAAAAAAAGAAGGAGCGGAACTTACCTCGGGCGGCGCACGGAAAGATTCCAAGAATTCGACGGTAGTGGCTCCGGCAACAACAAAGAAGAAGAACGACGACAAGGTGAAGACCCGGGAGCTGCTTCAACAATAAAAAAAAAAAAACTCGTGAGGAAAAGAAAGGGGTTTTGTCTCTTTTATAGACAAAAAATTAGAAGAATCCCAATAGAACCAGGATACCTCTTTTGTTTGGATTCCTCTTTCGATCCAAATACCCAAAGAAGGAAACCGGCCCCACCAAGAGATTCCACACAAGCGTGACGGCTTGGGAAACTAGCGGTCGGCCAATACTCTTCCGGGTAAACTCCTTTCATCCTGTCTTTCTCATGCATGTATGTCACCATCTCATGCCTACCACACAATAGTGTAACCATTATGTGCTAGGCAGGGGACTTAATGTTGATGGTGGATTTTCGTTTAAGGTTAAATTTGTAAAAAACCAGAAAATCATGCGCTGACATCTTGTAAAAGATAAAGCCGTTTATAAGTGACGGATACTCCTCACTTAATTCACCAAGAACGGAGCATGTAGCAACAATCCCTTCCCGTGAATTTCATATCGGTCTTGTATTTCCCGTACTCATTATCGGTGTGGCATGACGACCGAGTGTTACTCTTCTGAGTAACACGAACCTCCAAGCACTATAATGAATCATTATCGATGTGGCATGACGACTGAGTGTTACTCTTACGAGTAACACGAACCTCCAAGCACTATAATGAAACCATGTACGAAATACCCGTACAGGCGATTCTCGGTGTGTTATACTAGCCCGAGCCCTCTCGGTGTGTTATACTAGCCCGATTGAGCCCTCTCGGTGTGTTATACTAGCCCGATTGAGCATCCTGGACTTGACCGTATCGAGTCTCCGGATATGATCTCGATCGCATCATTCAACTCCACAAGCATGATTGGATGACCACGGATCAATTCCATCACCCTAAGCATGGTATGGAATACCCACGGCCTTAGCTTGCCGGATATGATCGATCGCAGTCATCCAACTCCACAAGCATGATTGGATGACTACGGATCAATTCCATCACCCCCAAGCGGTATGGAATACACACAAACACCCCGCATGGTCGACCATTGGCCTTCGCTTGCCGAAACCGTCCATACCAAGCATTATGGACGGAAAACCCTAAATTAGGGTTTGCGGCATATTACATGTGCCGCAAAACGGTCTCAACCGTCCATCTTCGCAGAGCATAGATGGAGGGTGTAGATGTAGACTCAAAGGGCCCTGAGCATGTCGACACAATCACCGTGTGACCGCCTACACACATGACCGGGCCGGTCAAAACCAACCATGGTTGGTTACAACACATTCGCCGCCCGAAATAGCATGGTCGCGCGGCTTTGAAAGCCAAAATTAGGGTTCAAGCCATCACGCGCGTCCATCTTCTCCGGCACGAATGGAGGGTCACAGATTAGATTAAGCGTCCTGGCCATACCAAAGATGACCACCGTGGGCCCATCTACCTCTTCTTGCGGTCGCCAAGGAATATCATGCCTTGGCCAATCCAAAACGCCCGCTCAAACATGCGTGGTTACACTTCCCAAATTGCAAATCGATCTCGACCACTCAACTTCACCGGACGAATTGGGTGGCTTAGATCACGTTTTCATGGGACGGTGAGACATGGGCGTGAACATCAGCCCTACCATCTTCACGCCAAAACAACCTGGCCAAGACCGACCAAGCTAGGTCATCTTGGAAAACACGCCGGAAAAGGGTATGGTGCGCGACTCCTTGCGGCATCAAACTCCTATCGCAAATCGATCTCAACCACTCAACTTTACCGGTCAAATTGAGTGGCTTAGATCGCGCCTTCTTGGGAAAGTGAAGTATGGACGTGCACACCGCGTGTTGTCTACACACATGCCCTGGTCGGTCCTCTTCAAAACCCTTCCCATGCTTGGTTTCCACCAAGCTGAAGAGTGATGCTTGCGCACCTCTTTAAAAAACCTAATTTCATCAACGGTTAAACGGATGAGTGTCTCAAACATCATCTCATCCGTCCGGCTTCACCGACTTGGTTACACAACCCTGGTCAGGAGTTATTTGGTTAGTAAGGAGTCATTACCCATCACTTTACCACACCGTAATGCAGTACTTGCATAAAATACACACGATACTTCACAAGTATCGACTTTCTGAATAACGCAGTTATTCAATTCAGCATTACATGCTATCTTTCGTGGATCCACGATCCACACATTCCAGATCAATCATGTCACAAACTCGGGGATACATACTTGGGGTATTGGTCCGGCGGTTTACATACGTGCGGCGTGCAACGCGCCATCACAAGAACGTGTTAGGAAGTCATGGGCGGTTAGAGATGAACAGGAGAAGTGGGCAAGACTGGTCGTGTATCACCGACACACAACTCCACTACTCCATCATTCCACTACCTCCACTTCCCACGAGAAACGTGAATGAGGCTCAATGACTTGTATAAATAGGTTCTCCGCCCTATTTCCAACAACAAGGAATAACGGAGAACAACACAAGTTCAGACGACAGAAACCAGGTGTTAATACAAACCGTATTCAAACACTCGAGCCCGCTTGCATCAACCGTAAGCTTGCTCATCTTTCTCATACAAGTCATAAGCAAGCCAACACCTTCACAATCTCAACACCTTCTTTCGCTTCCTCCCTAAGATCAACCCCATCTCCTTCACTTTGTGACCGAAACAAGTCCTGGAACGGCCATTTCTTGGTTTAGGCCGGACTTGCACAGATTGATCTCTCGAATCTACAAGCACTCACCGCGCAGTGCATTTGTTGAAGGTTTAGATTCATTCCTCATCCACACCCCAAATTACCAAATTCTCACAGGAGTAGTTTTCACCCATCAACAATTGGCGACCACAGTGGGAGATTGATCTATCGGTTGCATAAAATTGAATCCTCAATTTCTCGGTTTCCATCTCGCAATGTATCCTAAACTACAAAGGTTCGAGATATCATGGGAAGCATAGCTGGAATGCTGGAGGATGTCTTGGCAAATCAAGCCGGTATCACCAGGAGGCAGAGCGAGACATTTCGCCTTTTGAATGATATAGCGGCACAATTACAAGAAGGGTCGACAAGCATCTACTCAGGCAGCACAAGAAATGTTGAATCATTAGCCAGGAGTCACACCTTTACCGGTGGAGAGGCAAAAAGAGCGCGTAATCGCATGAGACTCAGGAAAGATGAACGGCATGGTCCAAACTTCGACAATGAGATCCGAGGCAACTCCACGGGAGAAAAGACTTGTCCGAGTACTACAATGTCTCATTGGATAAAGAAAGGGAGCTGCAGCCTATGGAGCCCTCGCTAGAAGATTTGTATTTCAAAACTCTTATTGAAGCACGGAAGACTCTGTCCAATCCGCGCGGCCTTCCAACCAAATCAAGGAACGCTTGAGGAAGGAGAAATCAATCTAAGCCGATAGCCTGGGGAAATAATAACGACATCCTATTGAAAAATGACCGTTGTTAGCACGTTATAATGAACTCACCATAACTTTGTGAAAATTGTTGAGACAAGGTGGGTAAAGGTTAGAGTTATTCCTTACATGAGGAGCGCCGTCTCGTTGAGGAATTTTGGTGGACAATTGAAACATGTACCGACGATGTGCATGCCACTAACATATTCCGTGTGTAGTGTTTTCTTTCTTTTTTTGATCGAGTAATGTAGTTTGGTGTTCAATATATATATTTTTATAGTACTATTTCTCATCTTTGATTTTTTTTTTCCGTATCTTATCCTGACTAAATTTTTTTTTTTGAAATTTGAATAATCGGATTTGGTCTTATTTTGGGTAATAATGGTTGGTATTTTATTTAATGTAGTTAATGCTTTTAAACATATTCCCGACGAATTTAAAGGGGGGCTTTCTTTTATATATGGTGGTCAATTTGGTATAGAGGGAGGCATCCCTGCATTCCAGTTGTATTTATGGTTATAAATTTTGCGAATCTATAGGGAGACTTTTATGTGTTCATAAAAGTAAATCCGAAAGAGAAAAAGAAAAATGTAAAAAGAAGTGAAAATTTGAGATGCAAAAAGGTATAAGTGATTGATAGATAAATCAATGATGATATTCTTGAAAATGCCCACGAATGAAAAAGATTTTGTAACTGATGGGGATTTGAGAAGTCGAAAAAAAATGTTGATTACGTGACTAATCGGGATTTTTTTTGTAGACGAATTATAGATTTGAAACTGGTGTTTGACACCAAAACACAAAACCATAACATAAATGGGAAAAACAAATTAGAGACATGTGACACATCATTTTAATTTCCAGAATTGTGTTATTACGTCTTTTTTATTAACAAATAACTAAGAAATATAAGAAATACTGATCAATAAGAAACCTATTTTGTCAATCTAGTCTCTTTTTGAATCATGAACTATAAATGCCACGTCCTAGTCGTTAATATCACGAAGCAATTGTTCTTGAAGTGTATTCACCTGTTGTTGGAAACCAAAAAAAATCACGATCAAAGGGACAACAACATCTACTTTCCCCATGCACAAATTCCACACAATGCTCGTCGACAGCAAATGCATTAATCTCACGCAAACGCCATTATGAACACTCCGAGTCTAGGATGAAGAACTCGTACATCGTAATCTGAGATCTTAAAATCGTCTTTTATGGTTCTTCTTAATGAATTGTATCTAACAGTTTTAGGACCCATAGCAATAAATTGGTAGCAATAGGATGTGCAGTTCATTCTGATTGAAAAGGAAGAGCGATTCACAGGAGAAGAAAAACTCCTTGTGTTGACAATTAGATATGGTGGCCGAATTTTTATTTATTTATTAAGTTCTGTGTGTTCAGAAACTACATCCGATTAAAAAGGAAATTAGATAAAGATCAAATATTCGTTCCATATATATATCTCATTATCTATTTTCTGCCATATTTATAGTGATATGGAAACTGAAATATTTGATGTACTTGTAAGGAGGTAAGGAATACCAAACACCTAATTCGCTTAACCTAAATGTGTAGGGGCTAAAAGAGAGATACATAAATTAAGGTGCCATTGTAAATACACTTTTGTATTTTATGGATAGTTCCTGTTATCTATTATCAACCAATGTCATTGTAAATATTAAGATGTTGTTGTGATGGGTATTCTAATTCCAGGAGGTAAGCATTACTGAATTGGTGCATAAGTAGATGTAATGAGAATCGCAGCTAGTTTCTGTAATTCAAATGAAAGTCAGGAAGACCCCTTCCCCTTGATGGACTCTAGTCTTATACAATCCATGTAACTTCAGCAATCCTTTGTGATTTGGATACAATGTCAAATTTGTGTAATAAAATTAGGTGTGTATATGCAATGTATTATCTATTCAGTAATGAGATGCTATTAAGCGTGATTTTTCAAAGTATCCATTTGTTTTCAACACAATACTTGTGCTTTCTATATATCCAGTTCTTTAATCATAGATTGAGTTTGACAATGAAACCAATAACTCCAACACTATTCAATCCTACATAAGAAAACGGAACATTAAACAAGAAAATTAATCCATTCGACAGTCATTAAGCAAGTCCCAACAACATTCAGTCATTAACATTAGAAAAAACATGAAAATTAATCCTAAATCCGAAACATAGATTCCAAAAAACAAAACAAGATTCATGCGTCACCATTTCTGTTAGACCCTCTTAATTCCAAATTTTCTCTCGTACTTTGACGATACCTATTTCTTCAAAATAGTAACTTGTGTAACCATTTGCAAACTCTGTATCATCATTTCCATTAAAGCAACTTAACCCAAAAAAAATCCACCAGCTATAAGAAAATTGGAATTGGTCGAGTCTTACCTGTTGCCTGCTTCTCTCCTTTCCTTTTTCTCCAACAACAACAAAAACTCTTCTGGGTATTCTTCATCTTTTACTTTCTCTATGCTTCTCTTCTTTGTCTATTCATTTTCTACCTCATATACTGAATTTGCATGATGAAACTCATTCCACAACAGATCTGTATCATCATCTTGGTTATTGTTCTGCGCACCTACTTCTTCCTCTTCTCTCATCTTCCTTTCCTCTTCTTTCTTCTTATTTTTATTCAATCTTGCTTCTTGTTTCGATATATAGTACTTAGGTTTATCTAGTTGCTCCAAATCCATTTCAAGTACTGCTAATTTCATCCTCATTATCACTTCTTTTCTCTTCAAGTAATCTTCCTTATCAACTTATTCCTATGTCATTGGGGTCTTGCTTTTTGATGGTTTGGAACCACTCCCTTTTCTCCGGTTATTTGGAGCCATTGTTATCTCGAAACTTTCTTCTTCTTCTTCTCTCTTGGCTTAATTTCTCTCTGGAAAATGAATATAATCCCTAATTCCTCTTTCACATTTATTATCTTTTTTTTTTCTTTTTTATTCTGAGACCTATTCCCAAGAGACGCATGCAGTGGTTGAATTCAAAGAAATAATAACACCCTACTAAAATGTCATGTCCTTTCAGACCTACTTCATGACATAATGGTTATCCTTTAGATTTTGTTTCCTTTTAAATAAAAATCCATTTTTAGGTTAAATTCGCGGCATAAGCTATAACCTCTTATAAGATAAAACGTGCAAATATACGCTACTTGCCTGCTCATTAAGGACGCGACCATTCAAATAATGTCTCGCCATCAAGGACGCTCACCATTCGCCAACGGTATATTGGATGTCTATATAAGCTTTACTCGTATCTGCTTGTAGCATTATACAATAAGAAAATCCTAAATGCTTGTAATTTTATTTTATTTTGATAATCTTTCATAAGTATAATAGTGATGGATATGTTTTCGGAATTAACTACCGAGATACTACATCGCCTCCTTACTGCAGAAAGCGTTTTAGCAAGCAAATGTGTTTGGAAAGAGTGGAATATTGTCCGTGGGGGTAAAAGAATTGGACTCCTTTTTGGTGTCACACCAAGAATGGGGAAGGTAAAGTTACTCAACTCTTTTATAGAGAGGAAGATTTCAGCTCGATCGCAACAACCAATAATCACGACGCCCCGAATGATGGAACCTATGATGATTGGACTAAGTTGCACCCAATAGTTGGATCTTTCAATGGTATGGTATGTTTTTATGTTTCACACCACGACATATAAGATCATGTATATATTATGAATCCATAAACTGGTGAGCACCTCCATCTGCCACAACATGCATCCCAATTGCACCATATCAAGTACTTTCGTGGTATCCACGATACAACGTAATTAGGTGTTTCGACTGCCACTACCAACGTACCAATGAGTACAAGGTAGTTCGAATTCACATGGATGGTAAAGTTCAAATACACACTCTAGGAGACAAGAGGGGATGGAAGAACATGAAGGAGCTTCCTTATACTTTCGGAGTTCAGGTGTGTACGCACATGGTTGTATTTTTTGGAAGGACTGTTATCAGCGGGATATTGGCATAGTATCTTTCAATTTGGACACTGAGACGTTTCATCTACATTCGCCACCCCCGCATCATATTCCCCGGGAGTGAATTTCCATCACTTGGGATGGTAATGTTCGTAGTTCGCCTTTTATTTTATTACATCCATGAGGGGTTAGTCGGTCCACGCATGTATTTCTGGGCTCCCATTTCCGAAGAAAATATTCATACATGGGCACCTGGTGGGGAATGCAATTGGAATCATGAGATGAGCATTCTCTTGTAAGGACCTCCTATTGTGACCCGGTAGCCTTTGGAATAACAAGGACCTCCTATTGTGGCATAATAGGCGTTTATCGTTGCTACAATAAACTCACCAGAACTTGACGGAAATTTGGAGAAACTGCCGTGGGAAACATGGGCAATTATTCCTCACATGAGGAGCGCTGTCTCGTTGAAGAATTTTGGTGGACAATCGGAAACGTACTCATGATGTCCATGCCACTAACACATTCCTCGGGTTATCTATGTAGCTTTTTTTTCTTGTAGTTGTTTTATTTTTTATTTTTTTGGTATTTGGATTTTTGACAGTCATTGTCGTCTTCTAAGGATATTTCAATGATTGAACTGGGAGTTTAGAACAATTAAACTTTGTCTGGATACAACACAATATGCATACCAGTAAGAAAACTGTTTTGGTATGAATCAGGTCCGCAAACCAAGGTTGCATACCAGTATGCGAATGGTTTTAACTGTTAAAGTCTGGGAACCAAGTTTGCATACCAGTATGCGAACGGTTCTACCTGAGTTAAGGTCAGGGACAGTAGTATGCACTCCGCTTGCAAACTCGCTAGACAAGACCAAAATCCGAGAACTATAGTTTGCGTGCCCGTTTGCAAACTTAGTTGGTTAAGTTCTAAAATCGGATTAAGTATGTTTTCATACTCATGAACAAATACATTAATAAATTAAGGAATGCAATCTTTGCAAACCGTGGCTTAATATTCTCGATTTTGTTTCAATTGTGTCTTGTATACTTCTATGAGACATATACAATTGAACAACTCTATGAGTAACACAATAAGATTCATTTGATTATCTTTCATGTTTGATTGATCATCATATTTGATCTAGAAATGTTAGATGAATGTGGTTAATACAAAAGTGTTTGATAGTGACGCATTTATGTGTCTAGTTTGATCTCAATTATGTATATTGTTTCTAGGATTCAAATATCGCACAACATATTTTATTAGTGTGCGAGATTTAATTATTTTCTTAGCTTGAGAGAATGTAGTAAAGCTTGCGGGGAAATTATAAGAGAGCTTGCTAAATTATAGAGGAATATTAGTTGTACCCCACTACATGTGAGTCGTCATCCACTATGTAAACACCTATATAAAGAGAGGAAAGCAGGAGAGAGAAAAAGGAGGAGACATTTTTAGTAAGAGAGAGATATTATTTTAGAGGAGATATTTTTAGAGAGAGGATTTATTTTCTTTATCATCTTCTTCCCAAAATAGTTAGATCTAGAGCTCTACAAAATATCCATTAATGGAGATTGTAAATGTAATACTAATGTAATCTCAACAATCATAGTGAAGAACCATGGATGTAGATCACATTGATCGAACCATGTAAAAAATCATTGTGTCAATTTATGTTTTGTAGTACTTATATTTGAGATTTGGGTGATTAATAAGATTGAGATCTAGAAAATATTATAGGGGGTGTATTGTGGGATTTCCTGCAACTACATTATTAGTGCTCAATTTTGTACTTATTTGGCTTTTTGTGTCTTTGTAGGTGTTTTTGAAGAAATAATCTTTTGCGGAGAAATTGGCTCGAAAAGTGGTATTTGGACCCCTGGGAGAAAATTACTAAAAGCACCCAGAAGATGTGTTAAAGGCACCCCGGGAATACGTTGGAAGAACCCCATAAAAGTTATATTTACACCCCAGAAAAATCACTAAAGGCATATAACATGAACTGCTAAAGGCACCCCTTAGTTGGATAAGGGGCATCCCATTTTCAAGGCAACTATTATTGGCAGGCCCGTAAAGGATAGGGGGAGGTCATTTTCAACAATTTAAATCTCAGGTTTTGGCGGGAAAGATTTTTGCAAGCGAGAGAAGAATAGGGTTTGATTTTTCAGCGATTTGGAAGGAGATTCAATCGCTAAATAAGGTTGGACTAGACTTGATTTACCCAACATGGCTGGTATAGGCGCCGAAATTGTTAAAATTGGGTTGGATAACCATGATTAGGAGGACAATTAATAAGAAAATACTCGAACTTTTTGTGAGATTTTTGGACGGAATTTTCATGGGTTTGGACTTGGATATGTATTGGTATCAAATCCATACATCACTACAGGTTGGTACGTTGCTTGGATTAGAGAAAAAGGGATAAAAATCGATTGACGTAAAACAAGGCAATGAGATATTATCTCTATGATGGCTTATTTTTAGTGTTTACGTGGATCATAGGGGATAGAATATATTCGATGTAATTCAGATTTATCTAAGTAGAGAATTTTCGGTTAAAAGAAGAAATATGCGTGAAGAAAAAGAGAAGAAAAATCCGTGACTTGACCGAGGGAGTTAATGCAAAGATTTTTGGAAGATATGCATCTGCATTGTATAAATAGAGGTTGTGAGAGTCATAAGAGAGGAATCGCGAGTTGGGGGGACCAAACAGAGGGTTTGGGTTGAGCTATGGGCAAAGGAAGAAGTTGCAGGAAGATTACGCAGTTTCAGGGAGAAAGAAAGAAAGAAGAAGAAGAATTGGCGCACAAAGTCTGTCGCAGAGAACTGTAGTTTTCAACAAAGTGCATACAACAGCCTTTCTCAAATCGAAACTACCTTTTTTTAATGTTCCTTTATAATGGTGACGTCTCGCAACACCGTTGTAGCGTTTCAAATTCGTTGTAACATTATTTTTTTTTCAATAAAACACCTTTTTGAGCCATGAATCAATCTTTTGAGTGTGTTTTCACCATAAAGAGCTAATTCCCTCGTAACCAAGGCAAAGGATGAAGCTATTTACGCATGATTAATGGGTAAATATATTATTTTATCTAGGTTTAACTTATAATTCACTCAATCACTGCTTTTGCAGAGTTTGAAATTGTTTGCATAGTTTTCCTAATTACTTGTGATTCAATTTGATAGATTATGCTTTGTTTAATTTAACAATTGATAATCTATGCTTAGAGGATACAATTAATATTTGAGAACATGCCTGATTATTTGTGGATTAAGAAATAAAGGACTTAAAACGTAACTAGAGTTTTGAAATATGTTCAACATCATTCAATCATGTGTAATAGTGGAATCTAGTGTCTTGGTTAGTTTTAAAAATCTTGAAATCAACTTATATTTGAGTTTGTTTATTTAGTCTTAGAAATTTAAGTTTAAAATCAAATTCTCTACAAGTTCGAGAATCGAATCTTATTTACCACCACTTCTACAACACATCAATTTTTGGCGCCACCGACGCGGAATTGTATTTAGGTTTAGGGTTTTAGGTTTATTTTTATTTATTTTTAGGTTTTGTATTTTTATTTTTATTATTTTTTTAGATTTTTTGTTCTATTTTACGTCTTTGGTATTTTTGTTTTTGTGGTGCAGGATTGACTCAAAGCTAAAGGTAGAAAGTTGAACTTGCCAAAAAAGGAGGAAACCGAATATATTATTTTATTTGGAATTTTATTTTTGTTAGTTTATTTATTTCCTTTTGGACTTGTAATTTCTTTTATTGTTTGTTTATTTTTGTTATTATTTTATTTATTGAAAAAAAAAACACGCACACACCAATTGCATTCTCTTCCGGCACCGATTTTAGGAAAACAAGTGGTTTAGTAAGGTGAACCCTCTGGGCGTTATCACCCGAAACACCACAAGCCTCAGCCTCGTACCTTTGGGTATATTTTGATGTAGGTAACCCAAGCTTACCTAAATTAGTGAGCCCAGCATTTGCATGTGCACAAATTTTTTGTTGAATTCTTGTGTATGCCTGAACGTAAGAGAGACGCTCTAGGACGGTTTATGTGTGAAAAACCTAGAAGTGATATTTTAAAAAAGAGTCTTGATTACCTTAATCTAGAGAGTCCTATTTTTGGACGTTCTTCTCACTTGAGGAAAGGATCCCTACTACTCCGATAGTTCCAAAGAATGGAAATTTTGAAAGCTTTGTTGAACCCAACTAGGACCACTCGTCCATCATGTATCAAGTTAGTACACTTATGAATCAAACCCGGGGACCTACGAGATGCTCCCAATCTTTTTAGGAAAAGAAAATGAAACCCCCTATTTCCATGTTAGGGATTTTGAGGAAATTTACAGTACCCTAAAAATTAGAAACCTTGATGATGATGCTTTGAAACTTAGGTTATTCCCTTTTTCCCTGAAAGATAAATCCAAATATTGGTTGTATAGTTTGACTTCCGAGTCAATCGAAACATATGAACAACTTATATCCGCTTTTTTTGAACAAGTTTTTCCCTAGGCACAAAACATCATCTATTAGGACTCAAATATGCACATTTTCCCAGCAAGAGGGAGAACCATTGTATAGGTATTTGGAAAGGTTCAATGATTTATTAGCCCAATGTCCTCATCATGGTTTAGAAAAGGTTAGGTTAGTTCAGATCCTTTATGAGGGTTTAGATTATTCCACTGCAACCACGGTAGAATCTATGTGTACAGGTGGGTTTGGAAACCAAACAATTGATGATGCGATGACATTTTTGATGAAATCGCCGAAAAGATTCAACAATGGGAAAGTAGTAGGGAACCCCAAAAAAAAAAATCTTCTAGGAAGAGGAAACATTAATAGGGTAGAAGGAAATTTTGAATCAGATGCCAAAATTGTCGCTATAGCAAAAAGGTTAGAAGCTTTAGAATTGGGTCACACTAGTAGTCGAGTGGAGCCTTTTTAAGAAGGCCATACTATGGAAGAGCAAGCCAATGCTCTTTACAATAACACCAGATTCGATAACTCTCAGAAGTTCGACCCATATTCAGAAACTTATAACCCTGGTTGGAGAAACCATCCGAACCTTTCATGGTCTAAGAGACAGAGTCAATGCCAGTTTAGCAATTCTAATGCTCCCCCAGGTTTTGGCTATAATAAGAATCCTTCAAGAACAACTCAGTTTCAGAACCATTCAGACAAGAAAATCTTAAGTCTAGAGGAATCTCTCACTCTGTTAACTCAACAAACTGCAAAATTTCAGCTATCGCAGAACAGAGTTTACAAGCTAGTAACAGGATATGACAAGAAAATAGTCAAGCTATTTCCGAGTTAAAAACCCAGGTTGGACTGATAAATGAGTCGTTGAGATAAAAGGTAGGTTTCCTAGTAAAACACCACCCAACCGTAGAGGAGTTTATGAAGTAGGTGAGAAACCATCACATCAGCTGAATGCTATTAGCACCCTTAGGAGTGGTAGAGTTGTAGACAATAAGGTAACCATGCCAGATAGTGAGCATACCATAGTTCACCCTCAGACCATCCATAGATGAGGGGACCGATAAAATCTCTGATGATGCCAATTCGGTTCCCGAGAGGCCCTATTTTATGCCTAGAGCCCCATTTCCACAAACTATTAGTACCAACAAAGAATGAATCCAACTTTAATGACATAATGGGGGTTTTTAAGAAAGTTACCATAAACCTTCCGTTACTAGAAGCAATTAGGCAACTTCCGTCTTATGCCAAATTCCTTGAGGATATGTGTATGCGAAAGCTCAAGCTTAGTGTCCCTAAAAAAGCCTTTTTTAGCTAGTCATGTTAGTGCGATCATTCAGAACAACACAACTCCTAAATATAAAGACCCAGGTGCCCCTACCATTGCTTGCATGATAGGAAAACACAAGGTAGAAAAAACTTTACTTGACATAGGAGATAGTGTGAACTTACTTCCGTACCATGTGTACTTACAACTGGGACTTGGAGAATTGAAGCCTACCAAGATAATACCACAGTTAGCTGATAGGTCTGTTAAAATTCCTCGTGGTATGATAGAGGATGTTCTTATTGAGGTCGACAAGTTTATTTATCTTGTGGATTTCGTAGTCCTAGATACACAACCTTTCCCTGACCCAGAGAATCAAGTACCGGTGATTTTAGGTCGCTCATTTTTAGCCACGTCTAATGCTGTTATCAACTGTAGGACCGGACTTATGAACATATCCTTTGGTAATATGACCACTGAACTAAATGTCTTTAATGTTACTAGACAACCTTCCGATGATTTAGAGGAAGTGAATATGATTAGCACTTTAGTTCATGATCTAGTTCAGGATAATTAGGACGACACTTTATTTGGTGATTCTTTGGATGAATTTGATGAGAAAATTCTCTTAGGTCAGATAGATGACCATACTTTAGAACTAGAAGGAGCTCTCGAACATTTTAAAGACTCTACAGACCCATAAATTCAGGAAATAGTGTTAGGACTTTCTAAGAATAATGATGAACCTAAGTTTGGGGGTAGAGAACTACAAGAAGCTCTCGAGTATTTTAAAGACTCCGAGGATCCAGAAATCCAAGCAATAGTTAGAGGTTTGTCTGAGAGTAGTGATTACCCTAAGTTTGGGGGTAGTGATAGTTCTAGTGATTGTCAAGTCTCCCCCTTAGAAGTCCTTAACTTGGGACTCAATCTTTTTACGTCTGAGGTATTACTTGAGTCTCTTCAGAATCTACAACCTGATCCTCCTGATACTGTCCAGGAGGAAATCCATCCATCAGAGACCCGTTGTTTGGATGAATATATCTGTCAAGACACACATGCGAAGCCCAAGTGGGCGCCACAGAAAAACCCAGTTATCTTGCAAGAAGTTTTAGATCAGTTTGTGCTATGTCTATTCATTTTTCTAATCCGGTGCAGTTGTCTCATAATTGTGGCAGTTTTATTTGGTTTTGTTGATCCACAGTTGTTTCGACTATTGATATATGATTTGAAAGGTAATTATCCATTTTATGGTATATGACGTCTGGCTGAAGACTTTAAACTTAGCACTTTTTGGGAGGTAACCCATGCTCATGCAACACGGTAATATCTTTCCTTAACTCTTTTGCTTCAAATGGTAACAGTTTCTCCTTGTTCATGTTTTTAATTTTATCTTTAGAACATTGAGGACAATGTTAGATTTAAGTTTGGGGTATGGGAGATACTTTTTAGTTGCATTATTAAACTCCGGAGCCTAGAAATTTATGCCTATTAAGGATGGCACTAACCAATCTAAGTGGATGGAAGCATCTTGGTTTAGGATTTGAGGAACCAATCTGAGTGGATGGAAACATCTATATAGAGTCTATTCATAAAAGCACAGAGCTCAGGTGTTGGAAATAACATGATAGTTTCACCGTATCTCGGGATCATTTATTACTTCTGTTTTTATTTTTTTGCACAATTTTTATGTTGATGTCTGCTGGGTTGAAATAGGGTGATTGAGTTACTAGTTAAAAAAAAAAAAAAAAAAAATTGAGACCAGACCAACCAGAATAAATTCAATAAAATCGATTGTTGGTTCCCTTGTATATGCCATACGAGTTGATCTAGAATTAGGATTATCGACCACTGGTTCCCTTTGTATATGCCGAAATGTGTTGATATTAGTCCGTATCAAGATCTCTATCCATTAGGACATAGGATTCATCTTGGCATTGACGTCCATTCACAACTATCTATTTCTATTTCCATCTTCTTAATCTATTCATGTGATTTGTTTGATTCCGGATATTGATGTCCATAGTGCGACTATCTAAGTAGAGCTCTGTCACTTATATATGAATTTTAGTATGCTTGAGTGCAAAATCGTGTACAACAATTGGCATTTCGTATCAGGGTACTTCCTCTTGTAGTCAATGAAAGTATGCCAACCAAGGAGATTCTTTAGTGCTATTCCAAGGTTCTACTTAGATAGCTAGGGTTTGGAGTAAAGGTTTTGTGGGTATATCTTTTGTAAACCCTCCCGAGACTATAACTCGGCCACTAGGGCCACCTAGGGGTTTAAAGGCTTGTTGCACACTGTAGTTGCAGGAAATCCTACACTACACCCCTCACAATATTCCACACAATTAAGACATTTTTAAGATGAATAACAATGATTTTATTGATTATTTCCTTGAAGATTCACAAGATAAAATAGAAAGGAGTTAAAGAAATTACAATCACCACCAACTTTCTCTCTCCTAATGACTTGTCTATCACTCTGAAAAGAATCCCCCCTACAATGATTTATTCAACTCTTTATGGTAGTATACAATGGATGACAAACTAAGTCTGTCCTTATTTTTCGAAACGACTTACGAAATATCGCAAGTGTACAAGTATACAATCTCGCAACTCTCCTAACTTCAAGTAGATCTTCACACTTTTCTCATGTTTTGGCTGTCGTCATTCATTGCGTCATTAATGTTATTCTTCTCGCGACGCCATCGCAATGTCATTATTTATTGATCTCACGAAGTATTGATGTCGCGATATTCGATCCTACATCTTGCTTCTTCTCATGCCTCGCATACGAAGGAGAGAATGTCATGAGAACCAATATTTTGAAATGCAAAGAATCGTTCATCTTTATCTGTTTCAATCCCGTACTTTTTACACGGAATTTATTACGATGTTTCTTCTTCTACTTTTTTCTTGACACGTCTCTTTCAACCGTTTATTCTTGACCATTCACGTCCCATCTCGCATTAAATGCATTTGTTTCTTCGAGAATTCTTCTCTCTATATAGTTTTCTCACCCTTCTCTTCTTCTTTTATCTTCCTCTGCAACTTTTCTTCAACTCTCTTCCTCCGCAATTTGCGCTTCTGCCATCAGAAATCTTCCTTTTCTTCTTTCTCTTGATCTTCAATTCTCTAATCATTCCCATACTCTAAGAATGGCTCCTTCTCCGTCGTAAATATGAAAACCTTTTTGATGAAACTCAAAGAAATTACAAGATAAGGGTTTCACCTTATCTACTATTTCCAATCAAGAATCTTCATCTATTCTTTCGCAAAAGTTGTTTATCGATCATCGGTGTGATGATCGAAAATCATAATCTCGCTAGGTCAAATCCTCGCAGTCTTCCCATTCCTCCGTACGATCCCGAACCGCCCTTGTTCTATGAAATTCTTGCTCATGAGAAATTTTCGCGAGCTATTTATCAATTAAGTGGTGATTGCATCCGTCTAATGCTTGAATTCGCTAATCGCGTGCCGGTAAGGGATCTCTATATCCCGATAACGTTAAAGATCCTAACTTCGCAAGTTTAGAGATAGTCGTCGCGAAATACACTGTAGAAAACTTCTTTGAAAATTATGAAGTAATAAACATGAGAAAATAATAAATCTCACTGGGTGCCCGATTGAAAAGAAAAGAGAACGTTTCCGATGATAAGATACTCATGCTAGATATCGACCGGCATTCGCAAGAACAACGTTCGATACTCTAAAGATGAGAGGTGGTCTGTCTTTCCACTATTTTTGAGCGGACCTTACATTTCGGTTCCAATGTACTCCCTGCGAATCTCGCAAATTATCAGCCTTGGGTATTTAATTGGCCCGAAAAGGCAAAAGAGGTATAATTCCTAATTTTTACTTATTTTACAATCTTCACCGCCTTTTATATCTAATCTTGCGATTTTTTCAGATTATCAAATTATGAAAGAGCTACAAAAAAATCCAAAAGCGAGTACTCTGCGATACTGTCAATCACGGATGAGGTAAGAAATATTTTCCCTTATTATTTTTAACAATATTGTTGCCTCTGTTCTTATCTTCATTCGTGTGCGAAGGTTGGCGTTGAAGAAATTGACATTTCAAGCCGCGAAGGTTAAAGGCAAGAATAAAATCACTCTTCGCAAGGATAAATCTTCTCGCTCCATCTTCTAAAAATGGAAAATCCATCCCTCTTCTCATTCTAATTCCCAAACCAATGAGAATTTAATGAAGATGAAAATGAGGTTGATACTTCTTTTGCAAAGGAGAATCATTCTGGCCGAATCTGCTATGGCGCAATTGTCTAGTGTCTTCTCCGATTCTATGCAAGGATTGGGAGATGATCATTTATCTCGCTTACTTGCGAAGCTCTCGCGAATATTTGCGATGCCCCTCGCTAGTGGATAATGATTCTTTTCGTGGAGTTTCTCGAACAATGACTCCAGTTTGTTAAATGCACTCAGTGCCTTGGTATGTTCATATTTCTTTATTTCTTTGTGATTTCGATTATAAACCTTATCTTAACAATTTCTTTACTTTCCTTTATAGTCTGGGAGAGCTTCTTTTGTTGTTGCCTCGACCCCGAGAAAAGACGCAACAATTTTGAAAAGAAAAAATCTTCAACTTAAGGAGAAGAACAAAGAATTAGAAGTTGAAGTTATGAGATCTCAAGAAGGATGAAAAAAATTCAACAGTTGGAAGTTGAGTCTTCTTCCCAGATGGACAAAATATCTACTCTTCAAAGTGCTAATCAGCAACTTTATGGTATAACGCCCTTCTCTTTTCTTCATTTCTACTTTGTCATTTATTTTACTTTGCCTGACTTATCATTTTCGCAGACATTTATAACTTTCTGACGAAGCCATCCTTCTCCATTCATTCCCCGAACCTATAGATGATGATGCTCTTCTCGCTCATCTCAATGAATCTTTAAGTAGTTCTTCAAACAAGATTAATTCTCTCTCATTAAATGAACTTCGAACCAAATTTCATCTTTTAGAAATTGAACATAGATCTAGTTTAGGTTTAGCCAACCGATTTAAACGCTTATATCTTAGCTCCCAGGAGAATAATAATATTCTAAGGAAGAAAATTAGCAGCCTTTATAGATGATAAGGATCGCATTGCTAATCAAGGTGCACAAGCATTAGCGTAATTTCCAAAAACTCTTCTTGAAGTCCAAATTGAACTGGATGAATATCTTCGCCAAAATGCCATACTTAATGAGCGAGAAAATCAAATTCGCTCACTTCTTGTCATAAATAATGATGATGAATTCGCTTGGGCTGAGAAGGTTCTAGATAATGCCAGAAATAACTTAGGTGTTAGCATCGCTTTTCATGCTAAGCATAATGCCTTGGTTAAAGATATGATTTCTAATGAAAGGTTGTTTATCGTTCTTCATTACTTTTCCGCCTTTTTTATGAAATCTGCTATTAAGTTGCTAACTCATTGTCATTTATTCGCAGAATCTGAGAAGAGGTTTCAAACTAGAATCAAGGAACTTGAGTCTGAGAAATCACAACTTGCAAAAGACTTCTTTCTTCGTAATGACAAATATTCTAAGCTGAAGAAGCAACTACAAACTACTGCGGCGAATTTCAATAATGATGTTGTCCGCTTTTCGAATCAAACTATTGAAACAGTTTTTTTGAAATGACCACAACATTCCTCCTCTTTCTTCATATCCTTATCTTCTCGATGAAATTCCCGAAATATGCCTTCCTCGATGTCTCTGATAGTGATGCAAGCGAAGAAGAGGAATCTGATAAAGAATCACTGAAGGAGAAGAATAAGTTGAAAGATTGTTCCATTTTCCTTTTTCTTCTTGTGATACTTGTACATTTATCCTTCTAACCTTCCATTTTTGTAATCTCTTATCAGAATCTATCATATGAAAATAAATAACAAGTTTTTACTCTAATCATTCCCATACTTGCCTCGTTATTTATTTTCACATGAGAGAAATTAAGTCGATAATCTTTAAGTAATGATACTTCTTAATTTCGCAACTGTTGTTGCTAATTCTCCACAAATAAATGAAGAAATATAGTCGTATTCACAAGCTTATTTGCTTACTCAATTTCTTGTGTTATCTTATCATTATTTATGTTGAAATTCATCATTGCGACAAGATCGCATGACGTCTTTACATTTTCATGTAATGACCCATTGATCTTGTCTTATCATTGTTTTTGTGTGGTCTTATTTTGCCTTCCTAGTTAAAGGTCTTATTTTGCCACCCCTCATATTGCGTCAATATGATTATGCCTAAATATTCTTGCGAACATAAAGCCCCATGACATTGCCGCCTCTTGCGACAAAATCGCAGGACGCCGTTACACTTTCATGTAATAACCCATTGATCTTGTCTTATCATTTCTTTAGTATTATTGCTTCAGGATGCTTTTGTTGCGATAATATGACAGGTCTAAAAATTCTCGCGAATTTGAAGTCCCATGACATTGCCGTCTTGCGACGAAATCGCAGGACGTCTTTACACTTGCATGTAAAGACCCATTGATCTCGCCTTACCTCGCGTTAGTATTATTGCCTCTTCAGATCATCGCACAAATATGACAAGCCTAAATTTTCTTGCGAAAATAGTGCCTCATGACATTTGCGTCTTTGACACTTATCACCTCCTAATGGAGGGTGCCGCCCTTTATCATCTCCCCCTGGTTGCCCCTTCAAGGAGGTGTACATCGGCCATACAAGACTAGCTCCTCCCATCCGGTCTTAACAACAACCAGCTTGTTTTCGCAGCCTCTTATCCCTTATACCTATAGGGTTTATGGTTACGAGACCGCACCCTAAGTGGAGTTTTTTTCTAGCGAGCGCAAAGATGTGCCAAGACTTGCCAAGAATGGCCGAGACACTTCAAATGCCCCAGAACTCTTGGCTCAACTGTGTACCTCAGCGCCTTGGTCATACACTCGACTCCTTGAAGAGACCTCTGGCCGCCCAACCCGGGTATAACCTTATATATATAGTTGGGAATCCAAGGTATCTCCCTGATAGGCTTTCATGGGCCCCAAATCTTCATGACTCAGTTCCGGGGCGTGTGTAACCTTTACCGAGCCATGTTTAAGAGATACCCCTTATATGACGCACTTTAGGTCTTACATTTGCCTCTTATGAAATATCATTCGCAACTAGGTGTACGCCATAAAGGTTCGTCCCATTCACTCACTCATTCATTTCTCACAATTCTTGTAATCATTCATTGATTTTTGAGTATTTCTTCTCGCCTTTCTTTGTGAAATTTTCATATAATCTTACTTCATTTGTTGTGATCTCGCTGGGTAATTATTTAACTAAACTTTCGTTACATTCATGAATAGCGAGATTCTCGCGTACTCCTTCTTCGATCATCACATTCTTTGTATTTTGACATGTTTTTGTCATTTTTTTTTTTTAAATCAATTACTTACTTCTTGCACTTCTTACTCCTGTTGTTCTCTGTTTCTTCATTCAAATTTCCAGATATTTCTTTCCTTTTGCGAGACTATCGCAATTTCCAATTGTCTTCAAGCATTGATTTCGCAAGATATCTTCATTTCTCACTTCTATTGTGTCCACCATCGCCTTTCTCTTCTTTGATATTTCTCTTCCAATTCTTCTTTTTGCAGCCCCTTTCCTCGCAAGACTCCACTTCAACTTCATAGCACTTTTGTCCCTCAGCCCAATCTCCTTTTATAACTCCAACACCACTGGGATGTGGAAATTTGATGCACTGGTGGTAAGTTGACGCCACACCCAAGATCTCATGTAACCAGGGTCGCCCAATTAATGCATTATAATTCCACATCGAATATGCAAAACAAGATTTCAGTTGATAATCCATTCAATGGTATTCGCATGCGAGCTTCTCCTTTAGGTTTACTAGCAGTACCATTAAAACCATAAATCTTATATGTTGACGGTATCAAATCTTCATCTTTGCCCCTCATAGTCTTGTAGGTGTGGTAAAAAAGGATGTTTACGAGCTTCCAAAAGATCAATTAAGATTCTATTTATTGCCCATGAATTTTCTCGCCCATCACTTTCATCATCAACAGTTTTGGATTAATTTCTAATCTTACCAAAAGTAATGGACCTGTCATGCAAATCGCCACCATCGTACTTTTCAAGCAGAAAAGAAATAATCTATGCTTGCCATTCTTTCATGGCGATGACTTCGCGATATTCATTACTTCTCTATTGTCAACATCTCTTTGCGATAACTCTACTAAGAACACTATCATGAAAATCTTCAATTGTCCTGCATTTAATGTACGATAGAGTTGCAGAACAAGTTTTTGGCCTTCGCTCCAACTTCTACCACAAATGTCTCTTTCCTTTTGTCTTATTTACTCTGTGATTTTCTTGATGTGTTGGTAATGGTTGAGTCTTCTTCATATTTTAAGAATTGGTTTAGCTTCCTTGATCTATCATTCTCAAGATAATTCTTTTTATATTCCTACAATCATTCGGTGTCCATGAAAATGGTGATAGGGAAACAATCATGACTTCACACTGGAGGTGGTTCATTCCCAATGTTCCATGGTGCATGTATGTTTTCCGTCAGATTATAGCTTCCCATATCTTCTCCACGCAAGCGTTTAGTGGTGGCATCTTGATTTCTTCCCATACGACTCTATGACCTCGCTTGTACTCTATGATAATTCTCCGCCTTGACCTCCATAAGTCTCTTGTGGATTATGCCTCTTCTCCATAGGTTTCTTGCGGTTGATCAAACCTTTGAATTTTATTATTTGCGCCACTGGTTGTAGAAATTTCTTTCTTTCAAATTCTTCCTGATCGCGACTCCCCATAGCTACCAATTTTTGCTGGCCATCATTTGATATCTTTACGCCTTGTTGACCTTGCGAGGCACTCGCTACAGTGTTTATCAATTTGGGTAACAAACTTGCATTCACACTCTCCCCCGAACTTGTATTCGCAATGTGGTATGATTCCATCTCATTTTGCTTTTCCTCTAGAGCAATATACTCCTCCTGAAGTTCTCGCAACTTAGTCATTGTGATTGTATTTTTGACTCTAAGAATTTGAATATATAACAGATTTGTCGCAAACATAGCATTAATTAATGATAAGATGAGATATCTCTCCTCTACTGCTCTGGCTACCATTTCACTACACATTGTCTTCCATCTCACACGATTAGATGCTTCAAACTTTCACCAACCCTTTGTTTTAACCCAAATACATCTTCAATACCTGGTCGCAGGAATTATTACTTATATATGCCCCTAAAAATATAGCCTCGCAAGTGATTGAAAGATGTTATTGTATTTTTGAGCCCTTCAAACCATTTCAAAGCTTCTCCTATCGTACTTGATGCAAAATATTTGCACAATATGGCATCATGATTCTCCCATTGTAGCATACATCTCATATAAGCTTTGATATGTCAGATCGCACAAGTTGTTCCATCGAAAATGCTGGTTAATGCCGGTAAATTGCACTTCTGGTGGTATTCCTCTTAATTGTATCTCTTGTGTGAATGGAGTTTTCAGCCTTCTTCTATTGCTTCATCCAACCTGTCTCTTTCCTCCTCCCCTTTATTGTTCATCAATCCTCTCATTTCTCGCCAATTCTCTCAAAATTTGTTCATTTACATAAGAATTTGAATCCACTGGTCTTTTTAGTTCCGCTTCTCTTCGCCGCGTTCATGTCTACTTTGAATTTCTTGTTCATCATTCTTCTCGCATTTCTCTCGCGATCTTCTCCTTCAATTCTTTCGCGAATTCGCACACCATTATATCTATCGATTTCTCTTCTTTGGTGCCTACTCGCTTCTCCTTTGTGCTCTTTCGTACTCTTCATTAATATTATCATTGTCATGATTTTGTTCTCGCCTTGTTTCTCGATTATCATGATTATTCTGGCAAATTGCCTCTTCTAACTCCCTGTTCTTCCATTTCGTCCTCAATCTTTCTCTCTCGCGAGCTAGACGTGCTTGTTCAACATAATGTCTTTCAATTCATCCTCAATCTCTTTTTGCCTCCTCCGTGCTTCTCTCCCATGCAATATTCTTCTTCCTTCTTCTTGATTTTCTTCATCAACTCGATTATTTTGCCTCTCGACGCCTATTTCTTTGATTTTCATCATTCTCATCCCATTTTGAATAGTCTCGGGATGTGGAATATAACGATCTTACATCATTTCTCCTCTCTCGCAATGTTCCCCGCCCGGGATTTTGCGCTTTCTCCTTGGTTTTCTTCATCAACAGCCTTTTCGTAGGTAGATTTCTCCTTCTTTCCTCTCTAACCGACCTTGAGCTTGACCTTGTAGTGCTTTCGACCTTCCTCCGCTTTGTAATCTCATGTTTTCCATCCTCACCTCATGATTCTGTCTTGTCAAGTTTGCATGTTCCTCTCGCTCTAATCGTCTCTCTTCATGTATTGTTTGCCTCAACGCCTCTAATGCCGCGATCTCTTCATTCCCATGAATTATTTCTCCATTCCCTCTCGGTCTCACCTCTTGTCCATTGTTTACTAATTGTTGTTCTTCTTCCCTTCGTCCACGTAGTCCGATCTCCCAAGTATGCACGCTTACTTTATCATAATCTACGCTCTATCCACCACCGGTTGAATTGGTGATTGAACTTGATTTTCTTCATCATTCCTTATGTTCCTTCTTGAGGATTCTCCCATTTCATTTCTCTCTTCTCCCAAGCAAGTCTCCTACTTCTCCTAACAGCTTGTTGGTTGCTCGTATGCATTTCTCCTTCTAACCATTTCTTAATTTTGTTAAACTGTTGAAAATTATATCAAATTTCTTCTCTACTACTCCAAATTCTTTCAAATCACGATGTCAATCCTTACTCCAACAGCCATTTCTAGCGCCAATATGTAGTTGCAGGAAATCCTACACTACACCCCTTACAATATTCCACACAATTAAGACATTTTTAAGATGAATAACAATGATTTTATTGATTATTTCCTTGAAGATTCACAAGATAAAATAGAAAGGAGTTAAAGAAATTACAATCACCACCAACTTTCTCTCTCCTAATGACTTGTCTATCACTCGAAGAATCCCCCTACAAATGTAGATTTATTCAACTCTTTATATAGGGTAGTATACAATGGATGACAACTAAGCCTGCCCTTTATTTTGAAACGACTTGCGAAATATCGCAAGTGTACAAGTATACAATCTCGCAACTCTCCTAACTTCGCTAGATCTTCACACTTTTCTCATGTTTTGGCCGTCGTCATTCATTGCGTCATTAATGTTATTCTTCTGCGACGCCCTCGCAATGTCATTATTTATTGATCTCGCGAAGTATTGATGTCGCGATATTCTGATCCTACACACACGCTAAGTGCAATCGCGATGCCTGCGACAGTGAGTTAGGATTTTATTTTGTAGATTAGATTTGCTCGAGGACTAGCAAATAATAAGTTTGGGGGTATTTGATAGACGCATTTATGTGTCTATTTTGATCTCAATTATGTATATTGTTAGTGCTTGATTTTGTACTTATTTGGATATTTGTGTCTTTGTAGGTGTTTTTGAAGAAATAATCTTTTGCGAAGAAATTGGCTCGAAAAGTGGTATTTGGACCCCTGGGAGAAAATTAGTAAAAGCACCCAGAAGATGTGTTAAAGGCACCCCGGGAATACGTTGGAGGAACCCCGGAAAGGTTATATTTACACCCAAGAAAAATCACTAAAGGCATATAAGAGGAATTGCTAAAATCACCCATCAGTTGGATAAGGGGCATCCCATTTTCAAGGCAACTACTATTGGCAAACACGTAAAGGATAGGGGGAGGTCATCTTCAACAATTTAAATCTCAAGTTTTGGCGGGAAAGATTTTTGCAAGCGAGAGCATAATAGGGTTCAATTTTTCAGCGATTTGGAAGGAGATTCAATCGCTAAATAAGGTTGGACTAGACTTGATTTACCTGGACAGGGCTGGTATGGGCGCTGGAATTGTTAAAATCAATGATAATCACGATGAGGAGAACGGGGAATAAGAAAATACTCGAACTTTCCTGAGATTTTGACTAATTTTCGTGGGTTTGGACTTGGATATGTATTGGTATAAAATCCATACATCACTACAGGGTTGGTACATTGCTTGGATTAGAGAAAAAGGGATAAAAATCGATTGGACGTAAAACAAGGCAATGAGATATTATCTCCGGTGATAGCTTATTTTTGGTGTTTACGTGGATCGTAGGGGATAGAATATCTTCGCTGTAATTCAGATTTATCTAAGTAGAGAAGTTTTGGTTAAAAGAAGAAATATGCGTGAAGAAAAAGAGAAGAAAAATCCGTGACTTGACCGAGGGAGTTAATGCAAATATTTTTGGAAGATATGCATCTTCATTGTATAAATAAAGGTTGTGAGAGTCCTAAGATGGGAATCGCGATTTGGGGGGACCAAACAGAGGGTTTGGGTTGAGCTCTGGTCAAAGGAAGAAGTTGCAGATTGATTACGCAGTTTCAGGGAGAAAGAAAGAAGAAGAAGAAGAAGAAGAAGAAGAAGAAGAAGAAGAAGAATTGACATACAAATTCTGTCGTAGAGAACTGTAGTTTTCAATAATGCTTGCAATAACCTTTATGCAACTGAAACTACCATTTTTGATTGTTCCTTAATAACAGTGACGCCTGCAACATCGTTGCAGCGTTGCAAATTCGCTGTAATATTATTTTTCTTCAATAAAACACCTTTTTGAGCCATGAATCAATTTTTTGAGTGTGTTTTCACCATGAAGAGCTAATTCCCTCATAACCAAGGAAAATGATGAATCTATTTACGCATGATTGATGGGTAACTATATTATTTTCTCTAGTTTTAACTTATAATTCACTCAATCACTGCTTTTGCAGAGTTTCAAATTGTTTGCATAGTTTTCCTAATTACTTGTTATTCAATTTGATAGATTATGCTTTGTTTAATAAATTGATAATCTATGCTTAGAGGATACAATTAATATTTGAGAATATGCCTGATTATTTGGGGATTAAGAAATAAAGGACTTAAAACGTAGCTAGAGTTTTGAAATATTTTCAACATCATTTAATCATGTGTAATAGTGGAATCTAGTGTCTTGGTTAGTTTTAAGAATCTTGAAATCAACTTATATTTGAGTTTGTTTATTTAGTCTTAGAAATTTAAGTTTAAAATCAAAACCTCCACAAGTTCGAGAATTCAATCCTATTTACCACCACTTCTACAACACATCAGTATTCATATGGCTAACTTCGGTTATTGAGCCAACTCAATATACACGTATAGGTACGGTTACCCATATCTAAATGAACGCATATTTCATTTGTGTGTAACAATCTAAGACCAACTAACGGTGGAGAGATATCGCTTTGGTTTTAAGCAAACTTAGCTTGCATCTTAAATCAGGTTTTCATTTAACGGTGAATATTGATTGCTTTGTTTCTAAGCTATCAAACCCTGATTTGAAGACTATATAAGGGAGAACTTTAGCAACTGGAAAACCTAATCTCGGCACTTTCTTGTGTCATTGTTGTGACTAGATTAAATTCTCCTTTAACCTAGGTTTTTCCAAAACCATTATAGGTTAACGACTTGAAGACTTCATTTGGGATTCATGAAGCCAGACCGAACTATTTTCTCTGTAGTTGCATGTTCTGATCTTACTTGTTCTATCGTATTGAGTACTATCTTCTCTAAGATTTGCTCAAGATTTATCTCCGATATCTAAGATATAAAAAGTAATCACAAAGCTCTTCGTCTCATTCTTTGTGATTCCACGATAACTTCTTCTACTACCATATAGTTAAGTTATTTGTGAGGTGGTTGATATTTCTAGGTTGTTCTTCGGGAATATAAGACCAGATTATCAATTGGTTCCTATTCACCTTGATTTATCAAAATACGGAACAAAAACTTCATATGTACTTCAGTGGGAGAAAAATTTATCTATCAGAATAGGCTTTTCTGTGTGAGACAGATTTGTCTATAAGTCTTCGACATTGGGTCGTCGTAACTCATAGTTGTGTTATTTCTTTTACGTATTATATTTTCTATATAATTGAAATATCATAGGTTGTGCGTAGTTCAATCAATTGGTAAATCCACCCTTTGATTGTTGATATAAATTGATTGACACTTGGGAATTGTTCTTTGGTACCGTCCAAGTTATTTCTCATATCAATCAGGCTCACGGATTACTATCTATTCGATTGCAGATTGTATTGAGAAATAGAGCTATAACTCTTGGATATATCCTTGATTGAGTCTTACATTCTAGTTGATTCTCTTGGAATTATATAGGAGTTAGTCCATACAGATTGCCAAACGAAATATTGGGTGTGGTTGTTAGACCCCCGCTTTTCAAATGCATAGCTCTAGAGAAATAAAAATTAGTAATGTGCATTTAATAATTGGAGATTTTCTATGAGAGATTTCGGAAATATTGGACAAACATTTATTGGAATTAGGAAAACTGAATTTGGGCATTTATTGCATATCTTGAGAATACTTTCGGTTTTGGAAATTCGATGGTGTCCTAACATCCTTGGTCTATAAATACGTAAGTTTGCATTTCTAGTATACTATCCTAAGAGCCAGGCAAACTTCATTTCTTGTTGTTTCTGGTAGAGTCATTTATTCGAAGAGGAAAGTATCCTAATTAGGTGAAGTCTCTTACGACCGCTTTTTTAAAGACTTCTGTGGGATCAAGAAGCTCTACGAGTACCGTTGGATGGAAACTAGATAATTGCAGTGTTAATAGTTTTTGGTTTGATTTGATTGACTAACGGTTGTTGAAAATTTGATTGCACCTAGTTTGTTTATTCCTGAGAACCTTCTCTTCTGATGTAAGATTCACTCAGACTAGATCAAAGTATCAACGGGATCTTTAGAACTGTTGTTATATCTAAAGACATCTTTTCATAATCCATTGTTAACAGACTCCATTATGTGCATGATTGATCACAAGAGATTCAAGTGGTGTTGTGCAGGTATTTGAAGGCAATAGAAGATTTGAAGACGAAGAAGAATTTTTATTAGTTTTCGTATCTTGTGGATTTAGTGCACAAACCTTGATCGCCTGGGATCCAACTAGAATCATTTTATCTTTGATGAATCGGATTGATTAGTTGTGTGAGATCTTCATACTCTAAAGTTTCTCTTTGAGATCTATATTGATTGAGTGCGAATCTAAACTTGACTATGTCGGTAGTTATTGGATAGATTAATCTAACCAAAGAAAGAAATTTATTAGATTAAACATAAGATCCTTTGTCAATGACTCATCTTATCTTATAGCAAGATTGATTAAAGTGGTTTTCCAAATAGATTCTTCCTTTGTTATTTAGAATACGATCCAAATGACTTTCTATTCACGTGCGTGACTCTAGCAATCGATGGCGCAGGGATACTGATGGAACTAAGTGGCTAGGGGTAGTTTGCTTGGTCTCAACTATACGAAGTTGGTATTTGATTTTGTATAGCGGCTTAATTCTGAGAGTATTCAAAACTGGACTAGGTCCCGGGGTTTTTCTGCATTTGCGGTTTCTTCGTTAACAAAATCTTGTTGTGCCATTTACTTTAATTTTCCGCATTATAATTGTTTTATTATAATTAAAGTAAATTACACTTGTACGTTAATTCCTAATCATTTTATATTGATCCTATAGTAAATCGGTTTCGGACCGAAACTATTATCTGGTGAATATCAAGTTATCGTATTGTCTCGACTTTGTCCATAGACGATCACACTTGGTATCTGACTTATGGGTTGAAACAAAAAGATTGTGGTGTATTTGGGTACCCTCGACTTTTCAATTGGTATCAGAGCGGGAAAACACGAAAAGATCTAACAACCTATGTTCGGTGTGATCCAACCTGTAAGATTTAAGTCTAACGAATGATTCAATTAACATAGTAGCAGGATTTGACTACCTTAAAGACTTATGGTGGAAGACACAAATGAAGTATATAATACTCTTGTTCCTAATTTTTTTAGGAATAAGTATTATGCCTATGTATGTCTCTGTTCACTTACATAATCTCTTTGCTATCATAGAATTGTATCTCATGGTATTGAATACTAACAAGTTTAGTAACACTGATACAATCTTCTATGTGACATGTTTTATCTTGAAAATGCATAAGATTCCACTTGAGATTTTTCTATGTACGAACCATGACTATTATTGAAAATCTAGAATCTTAAATATAATTTGGATTTGTTACCCAAATATATATATGCACATTTTCAGATATAAAATTGTCAATGTATCGCTGATCAGGATGTGATTTAGGAATCCTTGTGATTATGCAAAGGATGATTATTCAGTTAATAATTCTATTAAAATGGATTGCTTCATACACCCCACAACTGTTTTAATGAAGCAAGTGATCTTTTGAACATCATTGGATTTACAATTCTAAAGATATTCTTAGTAATATCTTGTCATGATCGAATTTTTATTTACCATCTTAATTAGAAAAGTCTTAAGTGAGTTTCTGAAGAAATTATCAAACCTTGATAATAATTGGTTAGACAAATATTCGGACGCGTGAAAATAGAATTAGTCCATTGTAAATATCCGGTCCAAGAAAAATCGGTTTTCCAAAAGAAAGACCTAGTTACGAAATCGGATTTGTTTCCCCACAAACTGTGGTTTCCGATTTTTGAAGGATTTCCTAAAACTAGTTATTTTTGAAAATTAATATCTTCACTCCCTATAAAAGAAGATTGTTTTGTAACTTTCTGGGAGAAATTGTTTGGAACCGAAACTAGGGTTTTTTATATATCTTCGATATTTGGAAATATGGGAAAAAGGAAATCGAGAGACAAAGCTTCTGACAATCTTGTTACATCCAATGAGATTGAAAGGATCATATTTCCTTACAAAATAGAAGGTAAACATGAACTTACCTCCTTTGTTGACAGTTCTTGTTTTGAGAAATATAAAACTCTCAAAAGAATAGAGTTTACTGCTGAAAAAAGATTTGATTCAGAAGTCCAAGATAATGACTATGTGAAGTTTGTTCAAGATCGAAACTGGGGAAAACTTTTTGATTTTAAAAAATATTCACCCAATTTGGTAAGAATTATCTATGCTAATATTCACAATATTGATCATGAGAAGCTTACCTTTGTTACTCTTGTTGGTTGTGTTATTCACTATGTCAATCGCAAGACGATCTCAAACATCATCAAGTACAATGTGAAATGTAATCACATGATTACCGTAGTTGAAATTGAACATGATATCATTTCAACCCGTCTCATTGGAAAAAAGATTGAATGGGAAGAAGGTAGATTACCAACCAAAGATATACCTTTTCACTTAAGGGTTTTCGGGA
The DNA here is from genome assembly GCA_023531295.1 of Papaver armeniacum. Taxonomy (NCBI): domain Eukaryota; kingdom Viridiplantae; phylum Streptophyta; class Magnoliopsida; order Ranunculales; family Papaveraceae; genus Papaver; species Papaver armeniacum. The sequence continues at coordinate 17,297 of JAJJWW010005162.1, read as the reverse complement.
AACTTGCTATAGCAACTCTATTTGCAAGTACAAGAGACAAGTCAGTGCGGAATAAGGAATTTGCAGAGCTTGTTTACTTTTTGTTGGAAGGTGATTCACAAGTTGATCTTTGTGGGATTATAATCAATCAAATGATCAGAATATCAGATTATATTTCATCTTCAGGAATCAAGATAAATCTCGGATTTCCATGTCTCATTACGAAAATCTGTTAAAACACGATGGGAGATGACTTTGATGACATGAGAAGCACTAATGTTGTCTCTAAAAAAATCATAAATCAAATGATTGGAAGTCGAACCAAAGAAAAAATTGTTGTAGGTGAAAAGACGAGGGTACCAAAATATACCTCAAGCTAAAACTTTTCCTACCTATAAGTCCTTTCTCCGAAAGTGATTGTCTATGGAATGAGTCGAGACAATGCAACTAGTCGGATCACACTTTGTGTGATCGTCTATGGATACGAGATGGAGACAATACAACAACAAAGTATGTTTACTTGATAAAAAGGTTCGCACTTAACCAAACACAATAGGATTGCTTATCAAGTAAATAGGAATTAACGTTTGTGTAATTTACTTTAATTATAATAAAATAATTATAATGCGGAAATATAAAGTAAATGACACAAGCAAGATTTTGTTAATGAGGAAACCGTAAATGCGAGAAAACCCCGACCTTGTCCGCACTGAATACTCTCGTGATTAAGCCGCTACACAAAATTAAACCAACTTCGTATAGTTGAGACCAAGCAACTAAACCTATAGTTCACCTAGTTCCATCTCGTATTCCCTCACCTCCAACTTATGAATAAGTCACGTACTTGGAACAATTCCTTTGGTTCGTATTCCAAACAAGAAGGAACAACAAATCTGTTTGGTATCAACTCTCTTCAACCAAGTGATGTGAGTTCGACAAAGGCTCTTCTGCTTATCTTAACATAAACTCCTTCACAGGTTCTTAGATCTATCTTATTCTCAACTACCGAAGTAATTGTTAAGATTTTGCAATCAATACTTTTAATCACAAAGAATTGTATTGATGCCGATCTACACAACTAATCAATCCAATCTACCACAAGGATAAATCGATTATAGTTGGATCCACTTATACCGAAACAAGTATTGTGCACACCAAAGATTATGAACCCCAAATCGTAATATTTAATATCTTCTTTGTCTTCAAATATTCTTAGATCTTCAAGAAACACTCTGCACACAATAACTTGAATCTCTTGTGATCAATCACGCATTTAATCTGAGTCTGTTAACAATGGATTATCAAAAGATCATCTTTAGCACTAACAACAGTCTAAAGATCCCCTGCTTTAAACTTCGATCTAGTTTGAGTGAATCTTATATCGAAGAGAAGATTCTCAAGCATAAACAAACTAGGTGCAATCAAAGTTCAACCACCGTTAGTCAATCAAATCAATCAAAATAAAAGATAAACCAATTATCTAGTTTCCCACCAACGGTACTCGTAGAGCTTCTCAATCCCAAAGAAGATTTTAAACTGAGCGGATGTAAGAGATTTTGCCTAATTAGGTTACTCTCCTCTCCGAATAGGTGGCTACACCAGTAACAACACAACCGAGGAAGTTTGTTGTCACGAAGGATTAGTTTTCTAGAAATGCAAACTTCAAGTATTTATAGACAAGAAAGTTTGGACACCAAGGAATTTCCAAAACCGAAAATATTCTCAAAGATATTCAATACATTCCAAATTCGTTTTCATAATTCCTGGAAATGCTCTGTCCAAAATAATGATCGAAAATCTCTCTGGAAAATCTCAACTAGTAAATGCACATTACTAATTCTCATTTTGTTAGAGCATTGCTCGGTCGAACTCGCATGCGTTGTTATCTCAATCATGTTTGTCAATGTTAGTGATCAAATCTATAATTCTTGATTTCTAGCCTATGTAGCTAAAGGTCCCGGACTAGGATAGAAAATGTAGTTGAGCTCAAGAACTCCATGGAAATCATCATACAAGACGAAGGAATACTCGAGGAACTGGTGGAACTTCATCGACTAAAAGGTATGTGGATACTTGGACTTATCTGTCACTCAAAAGTCTATTTACTCTATCTCCTACTCTTGAGACAAAAGTCGTTTAGACGTATAGTCTTTCATTATACACATTTGCTATTTCGAGCCGAGTTTAACTCGCCTATCTATTTCTCGAAATATGTGTTGGTAAGCTTTCGCTTAACCGAATTCATCTTTACCTAGTGACGAAAGTCATGTTATGTTTCAATCACTTTGGAAATTGCTCTAACGAAAAATGGTCTGTGAATAACGGCTATATAACGTTCTCTGAGAATGTTTCAATGATTGAAATGATAGTTTAGATTACATAACCATTGGTAGGATATAAGCATTGTTGTGGAAACACATATATGTATAAGTCCTTATTCCTTGAACCAAAGTTTGCGAACTTTGTTGATCAAGAGAAATGGAAGTGGCGCAAGCCAAGTCCGCAAACTCAGTCCGCGAACTGGCGGAAGTTCTCACCCGAGAATTTCTTCTAGAGTTTGTGTACTCCTTCCATGAGCTTAAGTCCGCGACCCCAGTCCGCGAACTTGAGTAGGTTATATCTAAAACCGGTTGTTCTTGAACTAATGTTTTTATAAACTAAGGAATGATTTTGCAAACTGTGGCTATAAAGTTCATGAACCGATTCGAGTGAATCAAACCGTTTTTGCTTCGTTTGTGTCTTGTGTAGTTACATAAGATCTAAGCAATTGAACAACTATCTAACTAGTTCATTTGAGTCATTTGAACTAGTTATGGTGAAGAAGAATATGGTTGATATGAGAGTGATCATATGGCTAACCATTTGGTGGACTATTTTTGAACCCACAAATATTAATGTTTGGGTACTAAACCTATCCCCTACTATCAATGTCCTTGCTATTTCTCCAATCACTTCTCTCCCTGAGACTTCCTCTTCTCATGAGGTTCCCTTGACAAAAGACGACTCGTCTTCTTTATTTGAACAAATTCCTCTAACTGCAGAAAATTTGGAGGGAATAGATGTGGCCTTTAAGGTCCTTTCTGATCTCGTGAATGATGCCAAAAAAGACCTGTCCGATCTCAAAATCCAATGTCCGCGAGATCTTAGTAGCATCTTGGTCTACTGATAGGATCTCGCAAGCATCTTTAGTTCAAGAGATTAATAAGCTGAAGGATGATCTCCAAGTTATGGTTGTGAAATGCAATAATCTCCACCTTGAAAATCAAAAATTTCTCAGTATCTCACTAGATCGTGATAATCTTCGCAAGAAGAATGAAGAATTAAAAGGTATGCTCTCGCCACCTTTTTTTTTTTTTTTTTTTTTTTTTACGACTCAAACCCTTGTTCGATCCTTCAAGAATTAAACCAGAAACGAATAATGGAGATATATCGACTGAGTCTATCGTTGAAGAAGTTCGAGTTGAAAGAGATGCTTGGATGGAACAATATAATCTCTTAGATAATCTTCATACGTATGCAAATGATCAAATAAATAACTTGTCTAAAGAGAATTTTGATTTATCGCAAAAGCAAGACTCATTAAGTAATGACTTATCTCGCCTCTCTTATGCTTTGACTAAAACTAACTTGGAGTTGGAAACTTTATCGTATGAGAATCGAACTCTTTCTCAAGAGAAACGCTCTCGTTGAATAAGATGGCGAGCTACTCGCAGCAAGATAATGCTTGTCAAAAGTTATGTGAAGAACATGAACAAGCTAAACATACTTTGAAAAACCAACTTGAAGAAATTATCGCGAGAGAGATAAACTTATTCAAGGTAGAATAACTTTGAGTGTAAAAGCGAAGCAATTCCAAGAACAATGTGTCAAATTAGAAAAGTCCAACTCTACTCCGCGACCGAAAACTCCATACTTGTTTCCAATGAAAAGAATTTGCGATCTCGATTGAAAGGCTTAGTGGGAGATTCATTTGATGATGTCATGGACCGTTTGGGGAATAATTTCGCAGCTTTAATTCAACATCTTACTTCTCAAAAGGAAGGTAGTCAAATTATTTGACTATCTTAATTTATGTATTTATTCCATGAATGCTTTATTACCCTGAAAATGCCAATAATGTTCGATAAGAATTTTCTCTGATCTTGTGTATTTGTTATGCAGACTCTGAGAGAAAGCTTCGCTCCACTATCTCCACCCTCAGGTCTGATTATTCTAAAATTCGCAAGGAAAACGGACTACTCTCTCGCGTCTCTTGCTCGTTCTCGCGACCGTGCAGAGCGAAGATTTGATTATATGTCTTATTGTAAGGACATTGATAGTAAGAATCGTCAAAAGGCATTGCTTCGCCAATTCCTCTTAAAGCGGAAGTTCTTGTGAATAATATTTTGCTGTCAAGTCTCTTGATCCTATTCACGTCGATCCTTTGGAAGTAAGTGATGATGAAGTTCCCAATGCTCCGGATAGTGATTATGAATATGAAAGCAGCGAAGATCTCCCTGATAAGGAAGTTGTCGATGAAGATCCAAATAGAAAGACTCCTGATGAAAATCCAGTAACTGGCGAGAACGAAGGTGATGAAAACATTTCTGATGAAAATCCACCAATTGAAGGAGGCGAAGCTGATAAGGGCGCAGAAAAGTCTCAACCATCCTCTGTATTTGATAATACTGATGTAGAGAGTTAAATTCTCTTTGTAATTTGTTAGAATTCCTTTTTGTTTGAATGACTTAGCTCTTTTGATTGAGTAATTTTCATATTTCTTTCTTCCTTTCTTAGTTAAGACCATCTTGCGAGCATGTTCGCTCATTGAATCTTTTATTAAGTAAATCCATCCCAATCAGGAATTTGATTTTAATTAACTTCTATCACGACAAGGTCGCAGTTGGCCTTTACATTTTCATGCAGAGGCCCATTGACCCTGCCTTATCATTTTTGTGTGGTCTTTCGAGTTAGACCTCCCTAATTAGAGGTCTTCCCCTGCCACCTTCATGGCGACAAAATCGCAGGACGTCTTTACACTTGCATGTAAAGACCCATTGATCTTGCCTTATCATTTTCCAAGTATTTTTGCCTCTGCAGGATGTTTTTAGTTGCGACAATATGACAGGCCTAGATATCCTTGCGAACATAAAGCCCATGACATTGCCGTCGTGCGACGAAATCGCAGGACGTCCGTACACTTTCGTGTAAAGACCCATTGATCTCGCCTTACCCTCGCGTTAGTATTATCAGCCTCCTCAGATTATTGCACAAATATGACGAGCCTAAATTTTCTTAAGTAAAACATAGCCTTATGACATTTGCGTCTGTTTTGGACACTTCCCCTAATGGAAAGCGTCGCCCTTATCATCTCCCCGGTTGCCCCTTCAAGGAGGCTAAACATCGGCCATACAAGACTAGCTCCTCCCATCCTAGTCTTAACAACAACCGGTTGCTTTCGCAGCCTCTTATCCCTTATACCTATATGGTTTATGGTTACGAGACCGCACCCTAAGTTGAGTTTTCTTCAAGCAGTGCAACATATGCCAAGACTTGCCAAGAATGGCCAGGGTAGGTTCATCCATCCCGGGCACTGCAGCTCAACCAGTGTACCTCAGCCTTCTCGAGCATACACCGACTCCTTGGAAGAGACCCTCGGTCGCCCAACCGGTATAACCTTATATAGGCTGGAATCCAAGGTATCTCTCCCGGATAAAGCTTTCATGGACCCCAAATTTTCATGACTCAGGCTTCAGGAGCGGTGTAACCTTCCCCCTGAGCCATGTCGAGAGATACCCCCTTATATGACGCACTTTAGGTCTTACATTTGCCTCTACGAAATGTTATTCGCGAACTAGGTGTACGCCATAAAGGTTCGTCCCATTCATTCATTCTTTTATTCAATCATTCTTCATCATTTACTATTTTGCTTCATGTAGATGTTAGCCAATTCATTCATTTAATCATTCGTTATCTCTTGTTGTTTTGTTAAGCCATTCATGACTTTCTTGTTATTCTTGTCACGAGATCTTCGCGGATTTTCTCTCGCATTTCTTGAATGTCGTAAATATCTTGGAAAAGTACTTCATCTTGATTCCTTTTTCCTCTCATTTTTACGGGTAATATTTCTTTAGATATAACCTATTCCATGGTCTATCCAATTTTGTCCCACATCTCTTCCTTCGGGATCCATCAATCTATATGCCCCTGTACCAACTACCTCTTTGATGATATAAGGTCCATCCCATTTTCTCGCCAATTTGCCTCCACTTTCACGTTGATATATTGGGTTTCTCGCAACACCAAGTCTCCTGGTTGGAACTCACGTATTTTTACACTTGTTATATTCTCTAGCCGATCGTCGCGATAATTCTCCATGTGTCGCAAGGCCTTTTCGTTTTTCTTCCAATTCATCCAACTTGATTAGAATGTTGCTCGCGCTAAGATTTTTCTCCCAGACCTCTTTTTTGGTTGTCAATCACGACCTCTGTTGGGAGTACTGCTTCAACTCCGTAAGTTAAGCGAAAAGGAGACATTCCCGTGGCTTCTCTTCTAGTTGTATTATAAGCCCATACTTGCATTGGGTACTTGTTCGCACCATCCCCTGTTGTGTCCTTCTAACTTTTTCTTCAATATATTGGCAATTGTTTTGTTTGTTGCCTCCGCTTGACCATTAGCTTGTGGATATAATGGAGTTGATTTTCCACATTTTATCTCGAAATGCATTGAGTAGCAACTTCTATATTTTGCCCTTCAAACTCGTTTCCCGTTATCGGATACCAATTGTGCGGGGATCCCAAATCGCATATAATATTTTCGAATATGAAAGTAAAATATCCTTATCGCGAATGTGCTGGACCGCTTTCACCTCTGCCATTTTGTGAAATAGTCCGTTGCGACAATTAAGTATCTTCTTTGTCCTGTTCCCGGTAAAAATGGTCCCACAATATCTAAACCCCATTTTCCAAAAGGCCACACACTTTTCGAAGAATTTAATGGTGCTCCAGGTGCATGTATCTTCTTCCCATGTCTTTGACAATCTTCGCAACGTCTGGATATTGCTCTCGCGTCCTCATGCATATATGGCCAATAATATCCTTGCGTCTTTGCCTTATATGCCAAAGATCTTCCGCCGCTATGATTTCCGGCATCCCCACTATGCAGCATCCTCAATATGGTTTCTCCTTCTTTCCTTGTTAGACATGGGAAGCGAAGGTCCATCAAAAGAACGCGATAAAGCACGCCATCTCGTAATTCATAATTTGTCGCCCTATCTTTAACTTGTGTGCTTCCAACTATTTCTTGGTACCTCGCCTTTCATTAAGTACGCGTGAAGTTCTACTCTCCAGTCTTCCTCGCGACATTGCATTTCATCTTCCACCATCATTATATTTGCTTCTTGTCCCTCCTCTTTATTAATCGATGGCGCCAGTAGCGTCTGTATTTTGATATTCCTCGCAGTTGGGTCTGTCATCATACTTGATATAAAGGCAAAAGCGTCTGCGAGTCTATTATCTCTCCTTGATATGTGCCTCCATTTTATTTTCGGTATCTGTGCTGACAATACTTCTACAAGCTTCCTGTATTTCTGTAGGGATGGATCATTTGTAGCATACTTCTCTGTTATCTGACAAATTGCCAATTGCGAGTCACTGGTAATCCTCACATTCTCCAGTTTCATTTCTATTGCGAATCGTAGAGCATGTATTATAGCTTCATACTCCGTTTCATTATTGGTAGACTCAAATTCCAATCTAAAAGCAAAAGCTAATTTATTGCCTTCTGGCGAAATCACAACAATTCCCACTCCTTTACCTTCTCCATTGGATGATCCATCCACTAATATTTCCCACCGATCTGGCTCAGTTAACAAATCTTTTGGATCTCCATGCTCTTCTTCTACATCCATCATTTCATCCACTGCTTCATCTTCCTCCAAAGGAAATTCTGCCAGAAAGTCTGCGACAACCTGTGACTTGGTTGAAGATAATATTTCATATTTGAGTTTGTAATGGCTTATTTGAGCATTCCATCTTTCGACTCTTCCTGATCTTTTTGAATTTTTCATTACTGACTCGATTGGTACCTTCGTTACCACTCTAACAGTATGTGCCTGAAAATATATGCGAAGTTTAAACGACGCATAGACTAACGCCAAGATTAGTTTTTCAATCTTCGAATAATTTCTTTCTGCGCATTAAAAGTTTTTTGATATAATAGATTGGTTTTTCTACTCCTCAAGGTCCATTCGCAAAGTAAACTGCACTTAAGGCATGCGATGTTGTCGCGAGGTATATTAATAATTCCTCTCCTGGTTCTGCCTTCTGCATAATGGATATATCCATTAAATGCTCTTTGATCCCTTGTAAAGCCTTTTCACATTCGTCCGTCCACTTAAATTTCGATCCTTTTTTTCAGAACGCTGAAAAAGTGTTTACACTTATCAGATGACCGCGAGATGAATCTTCCTAATGATGCTAGTAACCCATTCAGCTTTTGAACATCCTTTACTGTCGCAGGTGTCGGCATATCGCGAACTGCTTTTACTTTCTCCGGGTCAACATGTATTCCTTCCTTTGATATAATGTAACCCAAGAACTTCCCTACGCAACTCCGAAGGTACATTTCTCTGGATTGACTTTGATGTTGAAACGCCTCATTTGTTCAAAAATTTCTTTCAAGTCTCGCACGTGATCTTCTGCCTTTTTACTTTTCACTAGCATGTCATCTACGTATACCTCTAGTGTTTTATGTATCCATTCTGCGAATACATTTTCTACCATCCTTTGATACGTTGCTCCAGCATTTCGCAAACCAAACGGCATTTTAGTATAGCAGTATAATCCTCTTGGAGCGAAGAAAGCAGTGTGCTCTTGGTCTTCCTCGGCGAGAGGAATTTGATTGTAACCTTTGTATCCGTCCAGCGATGATACTCTTTCGTTCCCGGCTGCTGATTCGACCAATTGCGGAATGTCTGGTAATGGAAAACTGTCTTTAGGGCAAGCTTTATTTAGATCAGTGAAATCAATGCAAATCCTTATTCCCTTGTTCTTCTTTGGAACTATAACCATGTTCGCTATCCATTCGGGATATTTTGCTTGTCTAATAATTCCCGCATCCAAAGATCTTCTCAGTTCTTCTTCTATCTCGTGGGTGATATCTCAGTTGCTATCTTTCTAATTCTTTGTTTGAATGGCTTCACATTTTTATCAATTTCCAACTTGTGACAAAGAACATGGATCTATACCAGCACTTCATCCATATCCCACGCGAAGATATCTTTATAATTCCGCAATAGATCGACGCTTCTTTTCTCTTCTTCCGCTCCCATGTTAGTTCCAATCTTTAGCATCTTGGGTTTTCCTTAGTTCAATATTCACTTCTTTGGTTTTTGCTCTCTGTAGCGAGGTAACTGGCCTTCGGTTCTCCCATAGGGGTTGGTCCTTTCGGTTCTTTCGCGGGATCATTTTCTTCTCCCGAGATCTCGCTAGGTATGCCTTTTCCTTCCTTCGCTCGATCATGTAAACTCTGAATTCTTCTTCTTTCTTAGCCGCCCTTGCCATCTTTTTTGCGATACTTTGATATACTCTTTCGCTTGTTTACTTGTTCTTCGCAACACTTTACTTCATTTTGATAATATATTCTTCCTTTGGCAGACATCCCCTTTGATCTCGCCGATTCCTGGTTGGTGTAGGAAACTTGATACATTGATGAAGCGTCGACGCCACAGCTTTTATTGCATGTACCCATGGTCTTCCTAGTAATATGTTATATGGTGATTCCATATCCACTACACTCAACGTCACCTGTGTTTCAATTCCTCCTAACGGAATATGTATTTTTATCTCCCCTTTAACTTTTGTTATAGATTTACCAAAACCTTGAATATTGTACGCCGCGAAAATTATATCTTCGTCTTTATATCCCATCTTTTTGTAAGCGTGATAAAACATGATGTTCACCAGACTCCCTGTATCAATTAAAACTCCATTCACTACCCATGTTTTCACTGTGTTCTCTAATTCCTCTCTTTCCTTATACGCGTTTATTGCGATTACCAGTGGAGATGCGTGATCCAAGTTTTCTTTGGATATTTCCTTCGCCGTAAAAGTTATCTCTTGCTTTTCCCAATCTTTCAAAGGTGATGTTATTTCTCTATCTCGTAATCTTCTTTCCTTCAAAATCTCGTTTGTGTATTCTTCCTCTCGATATTTTCATGAAATTCACTAATCATTACTCTTATGTAATGTCAGCATGCCATATCTTTTTCATCCGATTTAAGATTTTCCTTTCTCATTTTCCTGATTCAAACAACTTTAATTGCAATTTTCTCTCCTTTACAAATGATCGATCCCTGTTTCTAGCGCATATGTAGTAGCAGGATTTCCCACACTACACCCATTACTCGATTTTACTTAATTAATCCATTGAAAGATGTAAGATCAAGAATATTTATTGATTGAATCCATGAAATGTTTACACAGGAAAATAGAATTACACTTAGAAATTAAAACACTTTAAACTTTCTCTCTCCTCATGACTTGCCCAACAATTCCAAAAGATCTCTCCCCTTTACAAACTCATTTAGCCCTTTATATAGGGTAATACATAGTGGATGACAGCTAAGCTACCCTTTATTTTTCGGGAATGTCTCGCGAAGTGTCGCAGATGACAAACATTCACTCTCGCGACACTTCTTAACCCTCGCCAATCTCACGTCTTCTTTATGTTTTGCGGTCGTTATTCATTGCGTCGTTTATTTTAGCTCCTGCGACTGCCTCGCGACAGCGTCGTTTATTAATCCCGCGAGCCTTGTACGTTGCGATATTATGATCCTACAGGTCTGGCGGTTTACAGCGTGCAACGCGCCATCACAAGAACGCGTTAGGAAGTCATGGACGGTTAGAGATGAACGGAGAAGTGGGCAGAGGCCCCGGTCGGTGTATCACCAACGCACAACTCCACTACTCCGTCACTCCACTTCCTCCACTTCCCACGAGAGACGTGAATAAGACTCGGTGACTTGTATATAAATAGGTTCTCCGCCCTATTTCCAAACAATAGAGAAAAACAACAAGAAAACACCCGAGCCCGCTTACACCCGATCGTAAGTTTGTTCACTTTCCCCGTTACAAGTCATAAGCAAGTCTACACCCTTCACAATCTCAACACCTTCTTCGCTTCCTCCCTAAGATCAACCCCATTTCCTTCACTTGTGACCGAAACAAGTCTCGGAACGATCATTTCTTGGTTTAGACGGACTTGCACATTGATCTCTCGAGATCTACAAGCACTCACCGCGCAAAGGCATTTGTTTAAGGTTTAAATTCATTCCTCATCCACACCCCAAATTACCAAATTCTGTAGGAGTAGTTTTCACTCCATAAACAATTGGCGACCACTGTGGGAGGTTGATCTCTCAGTTGCAAAAAATTGAATTCTCAATTTTTCGGTTTCCATCTCGCAATGTATCCAAACCACAGGTGGTTCGATATCATGGGAAGTGTAGCTAGAATGCGGAGGATGTCTTGGCAAATCAAGCCGGTATCACTAGAAGACAGTAGCGAGACATTCCGCCTTTTTGAATGATATAACAGCGCAATTACAAGAAGGGTCAGCGGCGTATGCTCAAACGGTGCAAAACGCCGGATCCTTAGTCGAGTCACACCTTTACCGGTGGAGATGCGTAAAGAGCGCGTAATCACGGGGGACTCGGGAGACGAACATGGTCCAGCCGACAACGAAGACTCGAGGCAACCCACAGAGGAAAGACTTGTCCAGGGTACCACAACGTCCTAGGATAAATAAATGGAACCTGTGACTTACGGATCCCACCTGCTGAAGATTTATATCTCAAGACCCTTTGTCGAAGCTCGGAGGAAATTTGTTCAATCCGCATAGACCTTTCAACTAAGTGAAGAAATGCTTGAGGAAGGAGAGATCAATCAAGGAACACGTGAGTACGGGGATGGAACGTTCCAATTCGATCACTCAGCGGTGATATTACAATACCTCCCATCACCGAAGCCGGAAGCGGCCGCAACTCCCGGCATCTCATCAAGTGTAACACCCCGGTAGTCACCGGAGTAACAACTTCCACTCCTTCATCAGGACGAGGAGGACCATCCCCATTACCATTGCAGACTTGATGGAGAAGCAGGAAGTTCTTGCTAAGACTCAAACGGATATGGGCCGCAACTCGAAAGAGGTACTCACTTTTCTTAAGATATTAACGATCGATTTCACAAGAGCCGTGGATGTACTCGGAGCAAAAAAGGAATGCATTCAACGCACCGGAGAAGGTACTTCAGCGGCGCAGACCTCCATGGACCTGATCAAAGAAGCGACATCAGATATGAGCGGTCCTGTCATGGAGACTCCTACACCGGACTGATCCTCACAACGATCCTCCTCAATTCAAGTCAATAGTTTCACTATGAACTGAGAGGCGGTGGATCGGGGAAGCGTTTTTCTCTACTAGAAAGTTTATGCGAACTTTCACACCTCTCGAAGAATCAGCTGCGAACATTTTGCTGTAATCAACCAGAGGAAGTTCACAACCGTGCCATATATGTCACCGCACGCATCAAGGATTCAGAGTTCAAGACGGCCCTTATCGACACAGGAGCGTCTTCGAATGTGATTACTCTCAAGACTCTCGGGACATCCAAGGTTCTCCCAGGCAAGGTCGTACGGAAGCCTAACACAATGACGGACTTCGAGGGAAACCAAACCAGCACATACGGGAGGAGCTCAGCTGAAGAAATCGGACAAGTTCGTTGCATCCCACTCCCCACGTGGGCGTCAATTCGAAGAAGACCGGCTTGCATCATTGAGAACTAAAACCCACGATGCATCTTTGCTGACGAAGCATTCTTCTCCATCCTGTGAAGACACGACCCACGTTCACACGAAGAGGGAACGCACTTTTGTGGCGAGTCGTGACCAGAAAGGGAAAACGGTATACCGAAACTTCCATTATCAATTAGCAGGGGAGATTGCTACCCAGTCTCTCCACCCAATGGAATGCTACAACAGCAACGAACCACAAGAACAAGTGCTAGATGCTCCACAACAGCTGCAAGATGGCACCAACTCCACAACTGATGAGATTGAAATCGTTGGGGAATCTCTCGAGCCTATCTCCATCGCCTCAACCTTGAGTAGGGATAAACGCACGGCTCGTGGAACTTCTCAAAGAGTACCAAGACATATTCGCTTGGAGATATGAAGAAATCTTGGATTTAGATGAAAATTGGTCACCCATCATCTACATGTCATACCGGATCCAAGTCGGTTAAACGAGTTGTAGTTCGGATCAGTGCGCATAGACTTCAGAGACTTGAACAGGTGCTGCTCCAAAAAACGATCCTCCTTTACCTAACATCGACATGTTAGTAGATTCAACCAGCGGACACGACATGTTCTCCTCCATGGATGGATGTAGCGGCTACAACCAGATGAGGATGTACGAGCATGATGCAAAGTCGATACCTCAAGGGGGCGGCCTCAAGAAGATAACGATGTCCACACGTCATATCGAGCAAGATCCTGGCGAGTCACTTTGTCGTACGGTGGTACATGTGTCTATCATGCTATGTTGGAGAATCCGCGTCTTTTGGTCATCCTCTGGAGCTGTTGAAAGCTCATCTACGACAACATATGCCCGATAGAAAAAAGACTGTGATAATGAAGAGCCTCATAATGTTTGTAGGGGCATGTATCTCACCAACGGGCGATACAACCTTGACCTTACGTAGCGTTCCCTCAAGAAGCAAGAGGAAAACCACCGAGCTACAACATCCTGCGCGTCCGTCAACTCCAACTCCGTACCACATGCACGACTCCCACAATGATGAAACAATGTCCAAGATATTCCATATCGGCTCGACAACAAACACTACGAACAAACCATGTAAACCACGCTTGGGGGACTGAGGCTCGACCATGAAGTTCCTTCACCGTCGATCAAGGAATTCTTCAACATGAGAGAGATGGTCGAGTCAAGAAGCATGGAATTCAACGAAGGGTAAATCGGGCGAAGAGGGAAACACTTCACCGCTCCCTTTAGTAGAAGCCGTTCAATGGTCTATTCAAGAGCCGCCTCAACGCTCTCTACGGGACCCACGTTCGCTTCAGAATCCTGATTCAACACTCTCTCAAGGATCCACCTCAATGTTCGCACCAGAAGCCACTTTAACATCCTCTCGAGTCGTTTCAACACTCAAGCTACATCAATAATCTGCGCTCACGGTCAAGTTATCTTTGATGTACTCATTGCTCAACATACGTCTCATCCATCCTTCATGAGGACCCGTGGAGCATGAAAAACCTTGAAGTCGATAGGAGAAGGGTTATCTTGTGGAACGGATATTTTCATATAGTTGAAAGGGCGCGGTGAAAACTCATCATCAATGTTCTGACATATCTTTGAAGCTTTCAACATCTCCCGACTTGGCACCCGACATTATCCCAAGAAGACATCTCAACGGGAGTTCTTTCTTCATTCTACAATAAAAAAAAAAAAAAACATGAGTCGGTACTTGTATAAAAACGTGTGAGACGTAGTCACACACCTACGTAATCACACATTCACGTTGAGTACCCAAGGCTGGTATCAGTCCAAACACCTACATTGGTTTCAAGTTTCAAGTCCTGTTGATCAAGTCACAAGTCCGTATCAAGCCAAGTTTCAAGTCCTGTTTCGATCAAGTCACAAGTCCCGCACGCTGTTTCTGGGAAAGTCCGGTATCATCAAAGTCACAAGGCCGGGTATTCCGAATGCCAACAGTATCAAGCCCACGTTCGAACAAGCGTGCAAAGTAGAACCCCACGAACAAAACAGCGTAAAAGTCCATCGAAGCGAGCAAAGCCGAGCATCATGCTAGGGGAACACTCTCCTGGACGCCTCTTGAACGTGACATGCTCCAAGGACGGGATGACCCGTCTCTCCCTGGTAACATCTAACTTTGTCTCATAAGCTTTGTCTTTAATTGTCACCATCTCATGCCTACCCCACAATAGTGTAACCATTATGTGCTAGGCAGGGGACTTAATGTTGATGGTGGATTTTCATTTAAGGTTAAAATTGTAAAAACCAGAAAATTATGCGTTGACATCTTGTAAAAGATAAAGCCATTAATAAGTGTTGGATACTCCCTCACTTAATTCACCAAGAATGGAGCATGTGGCAACAATCCCATTCTGTGAATACATGAAATTCCTCCAGGTTGGAGCATGTGGCAACAATCCCATCCTGTGAATTTCTAATCGGCCTTGTATTTCCAGTACTCATTATCAGTGTGGCATGACGACTGAGTGTTACTCTTCTGAGTAACACGAACCTCCAAGCACTATAATGAAACCATGTACTGAAATACCGTGCGGTGACTCTCGGTGTGTTATACTAGCCCGATTGAGCCCCTCTCGGTGTGTTATACTAGCCCGATTGAGCATCGGATTGGCCGTATCGATCAGGATATGATCGTGATCATCCAACTCCACAAGCATGATTGGATGACCCGGATCAATTCCATCACCCCAAGCGGTATGGAATATCCGCTGCTCAGAACCAATGCGGAACCCGCACGGTCGGCCATTGGCCTAACTTGCCAAAAACGTTCATACCAAGCATTATGGACGGAAAACCCTAAATTAGGGTTTGCGGCATATTACATGTGTCGCAAAGCAGTCTCAACCATCCATCTTCGCGGTATAGATGGAGGGTGTAGATGTAGATTCAAAGGGCCCAGAGCATGTCAACACGATCACCGTGGGCACGCCTACACACTTGACCAATCGGTCAAGACCAACCATGTTTGGTTCGTGACAAAATCGTCGCCCAAACAAGAGATGGCGCTACGGCTTTGAAACCCAAAATTAGGGTTTTGAGCATCACGAGCGTCCATCTTCTCCGGCATGAATGGAGGGTCCAAGATTAGATTAGCGAGTCCGGTCATACCGGCATGACCACCGTGGACCCATCTATTCCCTAACCCGATCGGCCAAGGCATATCATGCACGGCTAATCCAAAACGCACGCTCAAACTAGCGTGGTCACACCTCCCAAACCGCATGGCCGAGTCTCGACCACTCAGCTTCGCGGACGATTTGGATGGCTCGGATCACGTTTTCATGGGATATTCGAGTATAGGCGTAAACACCAGCCTACCACCTTCACACCAGAGCCAATCGGCCAAGGCCGACCAAGATTGGTCGTCTTGGAGCGATGCGCTGAAGAGGGCGTGACGTGCGGCCCTTGCGGCACTAGTTTTTGTCGCAAATCGATCTCGACCACTCGATTTCACCGGATGAATTGAGTGACCGAGATCATACTTTCATGAGGTAATGGGGTATAGCGCCACACCATCATGCTATCTACACGCATGTATGGTCGGTTAGGTCAAAGTTGTATCCCATGCTTGGTTTCGACCAGCCGAAGAGTGATGCCCGCGCACCTCTTAAAACCCTAACTTCATCAATGGTCGCAGACGTGCGTGTCTCAAAGATCATCTCATCCGTCCAACTTCACCAGCTTGGTTATACGTACTCGGTCGAGTTAATTGGTTAGTGAGGTATCATTACCCATCACTTACCACAAATTCATGATGCAAGACCAGATAAAATACACACGATACTTCAAGTATCGACTTCCCGAATAACGCGCACATTCAATTCAGCATTACATGCTATCTTTCGTGGATCCACGATCCACACATTCCGTGACATCAATCATGTCACAACCGGGTGGATACATACTGGGTATGGTCGGCGGTTTGGCGACCGTGCAACGTGCAACGCGCCATCACAAGAACGTGTTAGGAAGTCATGGACGGTTAGAGATGAACAGTGGTAAGGGCAAGGCTGGTCGTGTATCACCAACGCACAACCTCCTACTCCATCACCCACTTCCTTCACTTCCTACGAGAGACGTGAATAAGACTCAATGACTTGTATAAATAGGTTCTCCGCCTCTATTTCCAACAAGCGTAGAAAAACAACAAGAAAACACCCGGAGCTCCGCTACACCAATCGTAAGCTCGTTTCACTTTCCCCTGCAAGTCATAAGCAAAAGTCTACACCTTCACAATCTCAACACCTTCTTCGCCCCCTCCCTAAGATCAACCCCATTTCCTTCACTTTGTGACCGAAACAAGTCTCGGGAACGGCCATTTCATTTAGGCCGACTTGTACGCATTGATCTCTCGAATCTACAAGTACTCACCGCGTTAAAGGCACTGCTTAAGGTTTAAATTCATTCCTCATCCACACCCCAAATTACCAAATTCCTGTGAGTAATTTTCACCCATAAACACCGGCCACTACTACTACTCCAAGCA